>JAJGRW010000247.1:81620-320492 GCA_025461045.1 Carex parvula | reverse complement strand
GCTCTCTATTTATTGTTTAACCATTACCTTGACTGCAATTATCACTACCACCTCAAACTTTCAAAAAACCTGATAACCTAAATTAGTAAAAATTGTTTAAAATCTAATACACTATCCCTGTGGATCGACACCCCAATCATACTACACTGTATAGGGGTGTAAACGGATCGGATATTATCCGTCCTTATCCGGATCCGTATTCAAAATTTTGCGAATTCAGATATTTGAATACGGATAATTTGCATATACGGATACGAATATGGATAATTTGCATATACAGTGCCGTATTTGTATTTTTTTAATTTTCGGATATCTGCGAAACACTGAAAATTTGTATAGCATACCCGCTAGTCGCTACTTGATCAATATGTTTTATTCCTTTTACTGCCTGACACTCTGACTACTCTTACTTTATGTCACCCAAATTTCTTATTTTAATGATTCCGCCAAAACCAGCTTTCAAAATAAAAAGATTTCGCCAAAACATTAAAAGCTCCAGTAGATTTCCAATTTTTTTTTAAAATCTACTAGAATGATGTTGTACTTTATATTTTAAAATATAAAAGAGGTTGTTACATCTGAATCAAAAATATATATAAAAAAAGAAATCAACCACTTAAAACAAATATATATAATTAAAATAAAGGCAAAGTGTGATTATGGAACGCCAAAGACGAATGCTTTTGTAATGACGTAACAAGTTTATTATGAGAAAAATTATGTTGATCACCATAGTTGATCGAATATTTGAATTATATCCGTATTTTATGTTATTTTTGTTTTCTAATATGAAAAATAATTTATTGAATAATACATTAATTTTATTACAATATCGAAATTATGTATCCGTATTATATCCGTATGCGTATTCGTATCCGTTTAATATTCGATCCGTATCCGTATTCGTTTAATATCCGATCTGTATCCGTATCCGTATCCGTTTAATATCCGATCTGTATCTGAAAAATAAAAACGGATACAGATATGGTTTTACCACTATCTGATCTGTATCTGATCCATTTGCACCCCTAACACGGTAGGATCATACGCTTGTGATCTGAACGTAAATAGAAATTAAGATTTATAAATCTTTAAAAGTAGTAGTTCACTTTGGACTCATCACCCTGTAATGGATTTACATATGGGTGGAAAAATAAGAAAAAAAATACAAAAAAAGGAAATTTTGAAAAAAGAAAAGAAATGAAGATTAAACATCAATTAAACAAGCTGCTTCTTTTCGTTATGTCGCTATTTTTCAATTTGTGTAGTTCCACTGAGTTTTAACTTCTTCAGCCAATTCTTCAATAGAATCCATCAATAAAACAAAGCTTGGATAAATAAAAGATGAAGTTGACAGATAATTCCGACATTTCTATTAATATCCAAAGTTAATTACAAATTAATATATATATCCAGAATTTCTTGGTTTTTCGAAAAATGGCCAGCTTTTTTTTTTTTTCCTCTCCCAGAAACCGGCCAAAATCTGGCCAGTTTCTTCCTTTTTTTTTTTAGAGACACTATGAAGAGCAAGATAATGAAATATAACACTGAAAATTTGAATTTTTTGTTTAAATTATTTGTTAGATTACTTCTTTTGATGTATAATTAGCATATTTATACTAAAATACGCTAAATTACTTGAAATTATGTTGAATTACACTATATTACATTAAATTACGCTAAATTATGTTAAATTACGCTAAAATACGGTAAATTACGGTAAATTACATATGAATATGGATGATATCTTTATTGAGAAGGCGAAAAATGACGACGAAACTTCAAACGACCATAAACAGTGCTCGAGTGTCCGATTTCAGCAAATAACCACTTTTCGGAAAGCTTGCAAAAATACGCATGCATAAGTTATTGCGATGCCAGATTTTCAAAATTCAGAATTGCCAAAAAACAAAGGGAAGAGCCTCAAAACTTGAGTTGAAGTTTATGATTAAGATTTTTATTTCTATTATTCAATCTAAGTAGCTCAGTAAATTAGTTATATAATGAACTTGTAGAATACCAATTTTTACTATTTTTGGAATTTTTTTACTATTGTTTATGATTTATGAAAGATGGCACAAAATCGGCCTAATTTAGCGTAATTTTGCGTAGTTTAGCGTAATTTACCGTATTTCATTATAATTAGCGAAATTAGTGTAATTTAGCTTAATTTAATGTAATTTAGTGTAATTCAACATAATTTCAAGTAATTTAGCGTATTTTAGTATAAATATGCTAATGATACATCAAAAGAAGTAATCTAACAAATAATTTAAATAAAAAATTCGAATTTTCAGTGTTAGATTTCATTATCTTACTCTTCATAGTGTTTCTAAAAAAAAAAAAAAAAGAGAAACCGGCCAGAAACCGATTTGGACATTTTTCGAAATAACTAGCAATTCTGGATATATTTATTAATTTGTAATTAACTTTGGATATTAATAGAAATGTCGGCAGATAATTCCAAGTAGTGGTATGACCTACTGGTGGTTATCTGGCGGTGGGTGTAGAATATTTATTTCGTTTTTGTCCAATTAATATTTCAAGTCTTCTTCTAAGCATGGATGCAAATATTTTAACAGCACATGGAGGAAAACCTACCGACATTTTTATTAATATCCAAAGTTTAATACAAATTATTAATTATGTCCAGAATCGGATCTAATATCCAAAAATGCCCAAGCCGGCCAGAAAATGGCCGGCTTACTCCCCCCCTAAGCGAGCCATTTTCTGGCTGGCTTACTCTTTTTTTTTTTAACCCGCATTATTTAACTTTGGAATTTAATAAAAATGTCGGGTATTAGTCCACGGAAGAATTTGTCATAAAACAATATAGCACATATACTCTTATAACTACATGATATACGGCATTTTATTAATTTACGACTTACGATTTATAATCGAATTTTTTTCAAAATAATTTATAATATGATACGTTTCGAAAGTAAAATGATAGATAAATGGTGAATTTTGACTTATGCAAAATCGCATGTTTTTTTTAAGTCCCAACTTTATATAATCACAATAAATTTTAGTTGAAATTTCGAAGATACGATTTTCACATGAAAGATTTTTGCCTTAATTGCATTATTTTTAGATTTTATTTATTTTTATAAAATTTCAGCCTTTTGTTTTGGTTAATTACATCCAAGGCGTGATCACATTTTCATATTCAAACTTTTGAAACCCTAGATGATGGTTTTCTGACTAAGCTCAAACTTTTGAAACCCCAGATGATGGTTTTCAAACTTTTTATTCAACTTTGGATATTAATAAAAATGTCGGTTTAATCTTGATGAGTTTATTTTTGCTGTTTAACATATTTTTCTGTTTATTTTTTATGTTGTAATATTTTCTGTTTAGCATTATCATGATAATTTCTTTTAATCTGTAAAATATAAAAATAGTACCATAAAAGCACACATACACAAAAATTGAAATATAAGATAATCCAAATATACCAAACATAAATAGTACAAAACTAGTAAAAATACAACTAAAACGGAGAGGGGGACCATCGCTGAGGCGGTACTCCGGCGTTCGTCCGGCATCAGCGCGGCCAGGCTCCGTCTCTCTCGGGCTCATCTGGGGCATCGGCAGACCTGAGTATCTGCTCGGCGGTATCCCATCTGGCATCGCCTGTGGAGACTGGCGGTACTGGCGGAGGTGTACTGAAAATAGATGCGGCGAACTCAGTCTCAAATGCAGGCTGAGTATGAGACCCGCTACCACTAGCCTCTCCATCATGCGGCATCTCTGTGCCATATCGGGGTACCCTCGGTGCCGAGCTGAACTCATCATCGAATACCCCGAAGTCATGGAGACTGTACGAGAGGGACTCGTACTCAGAAGTATCGGTCATCACAGGCGGAGGCTGTGGCGGCATCTCTGCCGGACCCTGCAATCATACACATAAATTATTAAATTTGATCTGAATGAAGAAATTTATTAAAACATGACATATACTGAAGTATGATATACCTGAGTCTGTACCGGACGTCCATGCTCATCGTACCATGCCGTCCACCAAATGCTGGACAATACCCAACGATGGTAGTCCCACTCTGGATGTGAATCGGGGGAAGATGGCATATCATCTAGCAGAACCGGGCTCGGGTCGGGCTCAGTCGGAATTATCTCACGCCAGTTGATGTTCTCTCCGGCGTCTCACAGCATACCGATGATCTTTCCACCGTGTCCGGCATCCTCAACCACATTCACATTCTTCTTGAGGATGCGGTACCCAAGCCGTCTCCAGTTCTTTTTTCCCAGCATGGCGATCCCATGCCCGCATTCCTTGATCACGGCCAGAAGCTGAAAAAAATTTGACATGTCAGATCAAACCTTGATGAACTACTAAGTTAGAGAAAAACTATGGTAAGAAAGGTGCATTACCTGGCGAGCCCAAGAACGGCCACTGGGATGGTAACCATCATCGGTCATGATCCTGTCGCGGAGATGGGCACCGTAATCGCCCTGCAGATACACACTCGCCATGCAAACCTGCGTGTACCAAACATCGTGCCTCAACTGGGGATCCCTCTGGGTCTGCTGAATGGCATCTGGCAGGTGATAGAAGTCCAGATACTGAGGATCCTGGGCCGTCCCGTAGTATGCATCGAAATTGGTGCTCCAGTCCTTATCCAGTCACCCTCGGTGGTTTATCCTGTAAGGAAGACGTTAGTTTCAATACGAAGCTATCAAGTAATATGATTTATTTGACAATAAATACAATAGACTACGGCTTACCTGTGCAGGTCTCTGTGCGTGGATATCAGTAAAGATGGGTCTGCGAAAATCAACGCCGCTCGTCCAAACTGGCGGAGTACCCGTTCTGGACAGTGGTGCTCCACTATCCAGAAGTGTATGAGTGGACCTCGGTAGAACCACATCGCCCGCTCCTGCTCGTCACCCACACTGCCTGGCAAGAGGAACTCCTCGTACAACTGATCGTACGGCGTCTACTCAACAAGAGCTGCAGGCAAACTTTGAAGCTCTGACCGGACTGGCCTGATCCCAACGGTAGCACCATGGGCCCTCTCCAAGTAGTGGTGGAAACCGAGCCACTTCTTGGCGTATGCCGGGTATCTAAACACATCCGGCTCTCCCCAATATGGTGCCTCATTGGGGATAGGACGGCCCACCGGTAGCCGTGACCACGACCGGTGCTGAAGCAGGAGTACCGGCCCGTACATCTGCTTCGCTTTCGGCTGCATTTTCAAGAACATTACATGTCAGTGTATTTTGATGGATTTATTGATTAAATAATTTACACTAAATTAAGAGTTGGTGACTTACCTCACTACTATGGCACATGTGGGAGTATAGATACGCTAGGACAGCCCCACCCCAGTTGTACGTCGACGGCCGCTCAAGGTCCATCAGCAACGGAAGATACATCATCGGCATCTGGTCACCGTTGGAATCAGGAAACATGACAGAACCAAAATGGCCCATCACGTAGCCCCGTGTATATCTGTGCTAATTACACTAAATAACGCTTAATTAGCCTAATTATGGTAAAAAAGACCAAAATACCCTAAATATTGGTCAAACGTGCTAATTTCGGTAAAATTACGCTTAATCAGCCTAATTATGGTAAAAAAGACCAAAATACCATAAATATTGGTCAAACGTGCTAATTTCGGTGAAATTACGCTTGATCAACCTAATTATGGTAAAAAAGGCCAAAATACCCTAAAAATTGGTCATCTGTGCTAATTACACTAAATTACGCTTAATCAGCCTAATTATGGTAAAAAAGACCAAAATACCCTAAATATTGGTCAAACGTGCTAATTTCGGTAAAATTACGCTTAATCAGCCTAATTATGGTAAAAAAGGCCAAAATACCCTAAATATTGGTCATCTGTGCTAATTACACTAAATTACGCTTAATTAGCCTAATTATGGTAAAAAATAACAAAATACCCTAAATATTGGTCAAACGTGCTAATTTCGGTAAAATTATGCTTTATCAGCCTAATTATGGTAAAAAAATGCCAAAATACCCTAAATATTGGTCATATGTGCTAATTATACTAAATTACGCTTAATTAGCCTAATTATGGTAAAAAATGCCAACATACCCTAAATATTGGTCAAATGTGCTAATTTCGGTAAAATTACCCTTAATAAGCCTAATTATGGTCAAAATGACCAAAATACACTAAATATTAGTTAACTTAGCTAATTACACTAAATTACAACAATATAATCTAAATTCTAACATCTAAAACCTAAATCCTAAACTCTAAAATAAATAAATTAAAAATTAAATTAGATAAAAAAAAAATTACCTCAAAGAAGAGCTCAAATCCAGTTGTGAGATGAGAGGAGTTGTGAGGAGGAGAGAGAAAAATGGGGTATATATAGGTGAAATGCGGGTTAAAAAAAAGAAGAAAAAAGAGTAAGCCGGCCAGAAAATGGCCGGCTTAGGGGGGAGTAAGCCGGCCATTTTCTAACCGGCTTGGGCATTTTTCGATATTGGATCCGATTCTGGGCATAATTAATAAATTGTATTAAACTTTGGATATTAATCAAAATGTCGGGAAAACCTAGGTAGAAAATCTGAAAGTTGGTATTTGGCTACATGAATAAAATAATTTTCATGGTAGAGAAACTTCATTATTGCCGAAAGTCAATGCAATTGAATAATTAAAGTGCAATGATGAAAGATAAATAAAATAATATATATGAGAGGGCATTTCAGGAGGGTTTCAAATATTTTTTTTTTGTGATTCATCATGTCAGAACTTTAATAACTCAAAATTTAAAACTTAAAAATTAAAATAAAACAGTTGAACATGATTTTCATCATTTTATTTATGTATTTGTAAAAAAATTTAATTTAGTTGTCATGAAGAGCTTATAAAAATATACTTATGTGGATAATTTCTAGACGTTAATTTTTCAACTTATTGATTCACATAAAAACAAAATTGAAATGTGATAATTTTTTATGAACACATAGAGAAACTAACTTAGATCACATCTAACGGTTTTATTTGACATTTTTAATTTAAATTTTGAGTTATTAATATTTTAAAAATAGAAGCATGACAGAGGCACACAAAATGGAGACATTTGAACCTCGAACCTCTATATATGAATAAGTTTTGAGTTTTATGAGAATGACAGATTAAATAGCATAATACACTTTTCCATTAAAAAGGGTGGAATTTTGATATTTTATGGAAATTGAATTGGAGAAATTTGACTAGGGCTGAGATTGGGCCTATGTTACTATCAAACGAAATTGGATAAAATTTAGTAGAGCATAAATTCAAAATTCAAACATTATCATTTATTATTATTTATTGATCCGTTGTGCCAAACAGATCCAAAGAGAATTTATCGACATCCACAAAACAAAGAAACAAAAAAGGACCTTGAAATATAAAAATATTCAAACATTTAAATATACTAGAAGGACTATAAAATTATTTTCATTTTTATAAGTGGAAAAAAATATAAAAATGTTTCTTAGTGTGTTGCTGAAAAAAATAAAAATATTTGAATCCGAGTTAGATGTCAATACAAACTTTAAATATGGGTCATTAAAAATTTTTGTGGTCCTTCTAGTACATTTAAATTCTAAGGTACTCAATTTATTTCTCTGAAAATCATTTTATATTATAATATTTTGATATTTCATAGAATGATTCTCAAAGAAACAAATGGAGTACCTTTAAATTTAAATGTAATAGAAGGATCACAAATATTTTTATTAATTCAGATTCAAAATTTAAACAAGAATCAATAACTAAAAACAAAAGTTTCACATGAAAGAAAAAAAAATTGGGAAAAATGCACCTCTCCTTCCTACGCTGCTAAGTTGTAAAGAAACAATAAATCCAGCAAAACTAGTGTGTTGTCCTCACTGAGAAAATTTGATGAACACAATTTAAAATTATATTGGATTGGATTTAAATAGCTAATTTAAACTGTTGAAACTCATATACTTCACGAGTAATGCAAGAGTAATGCAAGTATATACAAAATTTTAAAAATTTCGAATTCATTTAGTATAAAGTCATGAGGTAAAAAAAAAAAGATTCTCAAAGACTAGAATCCAACTTATCACTAAAAGTTCATGATTGTAGCATTATGTGTTTCCATCTTGATCTCTAGAATCCAACTTATCACAAAAATTGCATTAAGCTATCACGCATTTTTCTTTTGAAAAAGAAATATATATTCAAATTTATGATGCTTATTATCACCGTGATTTTTATTTTTACCCAAAAAAAATATATTTTAATATAAATAACCAGATTTTTAAAATATTTTTATTTTTACCCAAAACGCTAGGAATATCAGCGTTCCGAATTCTTAATTCGGAACGCTAGGAATCCTAACGTTCGGAAATATTAAAGCATATACGTTCGGACAATAAAGCATGTCTCATAAACCTACACCTAGAATGCACTATATGAAACCCTTAGACACTTGGCAAGTCTATTCTTGCATGTTAAGGATGAACCAACACTTGACAACTCTATTTATTTGACTAATGCCTTGTTTAATTTATATCCCAGCAGATCATGGCGTCCCTCAGCCTATTATTTAATATATATATATATATATATAAGGAGGGTTTCAATTTTTTATACCTTATAATGTCTCATATTTTTATTTTTCTTTTCTAAATTCTAAACTATTGATCTGATGTATGTATTTCGTGAGTGATGCATGTACATGTAAAATTTTACAATTTCGAATTTATTTCGTACATGGTCAAGCGGTCGAAAAAATAATAAAAAAGAATACATAAAACAATTTCAAAACTAAAATATAAGTTTTTTGACTCTATTAAAATATTAAAACAGGATTCCTAGCGTTTTGGGTAAAAATAAAAATATTTTAAAAACCTGGTTATTTATATTAAAATATATTTTTTTTGGGTAAAAATAAAAATCACGGGAAAATCTCTGGTGGTAAGAAACTATCTGAACTGTGTGATCAATAAGAAATGAATAGTCCTAATTAAAACTTAGTCCATAGGCATTTGCCATATATATATATATGAGCAAGCTAAGTTGTGATGTGCTCACCAAGAGGAGTTAGTGAATACACTTTTAAAAGACTAAGTCAAACAATAAATTTTAACATGCAAGAATAGACTTGCCAAGTGTCTAAGGGTTTCATATAGTGCATTCTAGGTGTAGGTTTATGAGACATGCTTTATTGTCCGAACGTATATGCTTTAATAATTCGGAACGCTAGGATTCCTAGCGTTTTGGGTAAAAATAAAAATATTTTAAAAACCTGGTTATTTATATTAAAATATATATTTTTTTGGATAAAAATAAAAATCACGGTTATTATCATGATCTGTTCTATTACGATGTATTTTTTATGTAAATAAAGTGAAGTTTGAGTACACCTTGTGAGTTCGTCATCCATTGTACCCGCTGCTCTCATTTCCGCCAGGTGTTCTTTTCAATGATTTTAATTCTCTCTTCTTACCTTATTTTATTTTGATTTGCTTTTAGCTCCATTTGTCTTGAGCGCATTGTATTTTTGGAAACGATAGGTACAGATTTTGTAACTGCAATCATTATATGATTCAGTTTGACAATATTCTCTAAGAGACTGTTGTCAAAATTAATCACTAGATAGTTTTTGTGCTATATCGTGATATGTTGAATATATAAGTTCTTACTTTATATTATAGGTTATTATAAGTTTTTCGGGGGGTTTTCTGCAAACTTTTAAAGAGAATTGACGGTGAAGATAGTAAGAAGTTAAGAACAAAAGGAGATTATGTCGGTTAAATTGGGTTCGTTCGTTTTCTCCAGTCCAATCCATCCAACGGCTGAGAGTGAGAGGTCTTCCATTTATTCAGAAGCACACCCGTGGCGTTTTTCTTAAGCGATCTGCAGTGAATATGGAAAATGTGGTGCAAGGTGTACTCATTAGCATAGTAACAAGACTCGCGAGAAATTCGCGTATTATTTATTTTTTGAACGTTGCCGAACATAACTCCGTAAAAAACGTAGAAAAACATATAATACGTTTTATTTGCGAATAAAACGCATATAAAACGCGAGTTGACGAATTATTCGCGATAAAAACGCGAATTTTTTTTTTTTTTGCTTCCTTATTGTACCGAATTATTTCCGAATTATACTTGAATCACGAATTTTTAACCTCGCCGAACCGAACTCAAACTTTTAATTTGTCACTGTGCTCATTAGTTCAACCCGTCAGTCCGTCACCCGCTAGCTTTTAAGATACACAGAACGTTCTACTAAAACTTTGTGAAAAGGAGAAATGATTTATCTGCTGAGTCATTTGGTTGAGATCTCATGCCGACTTTTTTTATTAATAACCAAAGTTTTGGTTGAGATCTCATGCCGACATTTTTTATTAATATCCAAAGTTAATTATCTGCTGAATCATTTGGTTGAAAAGGCCAATCATGACGCAAAATGGACATTCCAGACCGAAATTTTTATTAATACTCCAAAAAAATAGCAAATTTACTCTTTTCACTGAAATAATTTTACTAACTGTCCCACGTTGGAACGGTCAGCTTCCAATACTAAATCATTTCTCAGTAGAGCGGTCAGCTCAAAACCGAACCGCTCTCCAGTGGAGCGGTTTGGTATATAATAATTTTTTTAAATAATGTTATATTACTATATTTATGTTAAAATTTTGTTATAATTTTTTAATTTACGGTATAATTTATATAACAATTTATGGTTATAATTTTATAATTGACGGTTACAGTTTTATTTGTTGTAATGTTTTATAATTTGTTATAATTTATTTGTTATAAATTTGTTTAATATTATAAATTGGTTTTGTTCGACTAGATAAACAACAAAATAAAAAAAATAAAAATGCTACGTCTACAACATAAAATATAACAATCCAAACATGAAATATAACAATTTAAACATAAAATACTACAAATTCAGTCTAACTAAAAAAACATAAAAAACCTAACGACGATGGCGACGACCAGAGAGATCCAACCTTTAAGGTGGATGGCGGTGCCTGGGCGGTAGCTGATACCCCAACTGAACCTCCTCCTCCCTCCTGATCATCCACATCCATCTCCTCCTGGATCTCCGACGCTGCACCGGCAGCCCATGGATCCTCCTCCTGGATCGGTGACTGTGTAGGGCGGACCCATGGAAGCTCCTCCTGGATCACCGACTGTGTACGACACTCCCATGGATCAACCTCCCAGGTAGAAGGATATGTGGCCGGAAGTGGTGTGCCAAATATAGCAGATGCAAATGCATCTACAGCTTGCGACCCACTCCCACTAGCCTCGCTATCGTGCTGTTTGGTCTCTGCGTATCGTGGTTTGTGGAGGCTCTGCACCTTGTACTCGGTATCATCTCCAATAAGGTTAGTCATAGTGAACGACGGATTGGCGAGGTCAGTCATTATTTTATTATTTAATTAACTTACTAGTTATTTTTATGTAGAAAAACTAGCATTGTTTACATGCAGGATGGAGCGCCTCCCAGGTAGAAGGATACGTGGTCGGAGGTGATGTGCCAAATATAGCAGAGGCAAATGCATCTACAGCTTGCGACCCACTCCCACTTGCATTGTTGTCGTGCTGTTTGGTCTCTGCGTATCGTGGTTTGTGGAGGCTCTGTATCTTGTACCCAGTATCATCTCCAGTAAGGTCAGTCATAGTGAACGAGGGATTGGCCTACCAAGTAGGGACTCCATTCTGCATGTAATAATGTTAGTTTTGCTACATAAAAATAACTAGTAAGTTAATTAAATAATAAAATGACTGACCTCGCTAATCTACACCGAAACTCCATACTTGTTGTAGTAAGCGTTCCATGCGTTGTATTCACCACCCAGTTGTGGAACGCCAACCCGAGTTATCCTCTCCAGAATTGAAGTTAACTTTATAATAATAGATTTTTAAAGAAAAATGATTGTGTATGGCATATTCATATTAACTTGTAATCACCTGCAGGAGGTGGTGGCATCTCATCATCGCAGATAGCGACTTGGGGATGATTCGGAGCTCGTGTTGTGGGCTTTATCTTACGCCAGTTGATGTTCTCCCCACTGTCGTGCAACATGCCAATGAGGCGCCCATTGATCACTCAAAAGAGAGCAATGTTTCTTTTAATATTTATAAACTCGTAAATGCTATCGGTTCGGACTGCAAGCGCACAATCCTTATCGAGTAGTATATGCGAGGTCGATCCACAGGGAATATTGGTTCAGTGTCTTGAGCGATCGAATCACAACCTTTCGAAAGGCTAGACGAAATCTGAAATTTGAGAGATGTTTGTTGATCAATGTAAATTAGGAAACAATTAAAAGTAATTAAAATAAAGATAGAGATGAGAATTCCTAGGGTTTCGGCACACCGTTGCCACTCAATCCGTCTTGACAATATATTCATGTTGCGTCTGATTTCCTGTTATTGTTTTATGAAAGATAACTACATAGGTCACTGCGATTTATGTTACGCCAGAATGACAGATCTTTCATCGAGACTCTACTCAGGACAATGCGATTTATCTTACGCAACTATCGGGTCTCTTATCTCCCAAATTACTACACAGATCACTGCGATTTACCTTACGCAAATGATGGAATTTGGTCATGCGTTTTGTTGTTCTGGTTTATGGCTTCCCCGCGAAGGTTTTCTTCACATAAACCTAATAGATCTCAACGAGGCTAACTCATCCAAATAGTTCTTTCGAGTTATTAAAGTACTGTCACTACCCTAACAAACTCAAACTAGATCATTGAAATTAGGTGAAGAGATAGTAAATCACAAAAGCATATTCGATACAACAACAAGAAATCATAATCAACAGAAATATATATATCAAAACATCAAGAGTAACAAGGTTTACTGCCTAGCCCTAAGAAAAAGAACTTAGCCGCGGAACGGCATGGTTACAATCACTCCTCTCTTCTCTCTTTAATCAAATCTAACCCTAATTACAAAGATATCTATTCCCTCTGTCCGGGGGCCTTTTATAGGAGTGTAGGGACGTCTGGAGTTGATTGGAAGCCAAGGAATTGATCTGGAAACAGCTGTCGGCAGTTATTTCCCAAGAGTCGCCTTCGGTTACGGACCGTATCAAGGTGATACGGTCCGTAATGGGACCTTGGCAGTTATGGTTGTAACTTCCTGCGCTATCTTCTGAGCCTGTGCTATGCCTGGTCCGTATTAACCAATACGGGCCGTAACAGGGTCTTAGTCGATAAGCGTTGCTGATCCGATTGACCCGATTCTAGCTCCATTTGATGTAGAATAGTCCCAAAACCTGTTTTCTGCAATAAAACTTAAAGAAGGGTGACAGTAGCCTTTTTCTCTAAATAATTAAACATAAGTGTGAGAAAATATGTAAAACCTAAGCCAAAACCCTATATAAATCATCATCATTTTGACTCTGATCACCCATCCCAGCCAGCATCCTCCACGACAGGTGCACTATGTTGCAGCATTTGATATTATATCGCTCTCTAACCAATCTTCGCCATGCACACCAGGCTGTGTGCGACTCCTCCAATAGCGGTCAAAACCTGCACACAATGTATTTTTATTATTATTACCAAATGAATAAATAAACATGTATTTTTTTAAATATGTCGGTTTCATTTATATTCACCGAGAGAGCCTGGGTCGGACCGAAAGATAGGTAAGTCCTAGCTCCATCACCTATGAGTCTCCGTCGAAGGCTCTCACCATATTGCCCTTGTAGATATACTGACGGCAAGCCCCACCTATGGTACCAGATAACATATCTCAATGTCCAAGACCCAGCCCCCAAGCCGACATCATCAGCCGTAGGCGGGGTCCATAAGTGATCCTGAGGATATCGTTCCCTCTGGTAATCCTCCGCATAACACTGGCTCCAGTCGACTTTGGGCTTATGGTGGTTAGCCCTACAATATAAATTAATTATAATATATTATTAGTAACGTGGGAAACTGAACAAGTAATAAAATGTAATGAAAATGATAATAAAATTATAATATATTATTAGTAACATGTGAGACTGAACAAGTAATAAAATGATAATGAAAATGGTAATAAAATTATAATATATTATTAGTAACGTGTTAGAATATATATCTACTGCTATAATACAAGTGTTGGATTAGATAAATTAAAATAACAACACGATTAGTATATTTATTTTATAATTAGTTATTATTTAGTATATCTTTTTATTTAACAAGATTTACATATATATATAATTAAGTAATAATGTCACATTTATTATATTATAAATATTGTAAAATATTGATATTTCTAAAACACAAAAATAAGTTGATGAATTCCAAATAAACAAGATAAATGATATATTATTCGTAAAATTCTTTGTAATTCAAAAAAACTGGAAAGAAGTAACGCTGAAACAAAATGGAATTAATACGGATATTAAAGAGGAATCGGTCAGCAAACATGCCATTATCAGGCATGTCTACTATTAATAAGCATGTCTATTATTAATAAATTTTAGAGAAACGGAACACTTATCTTCTTATTGCCTAAAATACCGTGTCTCTTTATCACCTTTTCTGTATCCTCTCGACCGACTTCGTATCCTCTGCATTAACTCAAAAGGGAATCTTTTGAGTTAATAAATTTAAACCGTCTAATCTGTTTTAAGATCCGTGTGAACTAGGTCTGCACTAATATTGAAAGACCCCTATGTTATAGGTAGGAGCCGGATTTGCTCCGTTTAAAATCCTGATGGTTGAGATTCATTAACTCAAAAGATTCCTAATGCAGAGGATACGCGTTCTGGTCGTCCGGGTCCCAGATTCTTCACAAGTCATAACTAGTTATTTATTAGTCACGCGCCACTGGGACCACCACCTCACTCGCACCGCGAGAGGCGAGACTCACCTTTGCCATGGCTTCTTCTCTCTTATTCCACCTCTTGCCTCTCCTCCTCCTCCTCCCTCACGCCACCACCACCTTAACTCCTTCCCACCAAACCCTGATCCCCACACCTCTCCAAGATTACCCCACACCTACTCCATTCGCGGAAACCCTAACCCACACACACTCACCGCACACCGCTGAAAACTCCTCTCTCCATCTTCCCATTTCCCACCATGACTCCCTCCATCTCTCCTCAAATCTCACTTCCCATTCTCTCCTTCTACTTCGTCTAAACCGTGACACCGCCCGCGTCTCCTCCCTCCATTCCCTTCTCGCCCTTCCTCTCCATTCTAACCGCTCCTTCATCTCTCCAGTTGTCTCAGGTCTCTCTTATGGAAGTGGCGAGTACTTCACTCGGATCGGGATTGGGACGCCTCAGACCCAATCCCTCTTTGTGCTTGATACTGGGAGTGACATTATCTGGTTACAGTGTGCGCCGTGCCGACGCTGCTACAAGCAGACGGGTCGCATCTTCAACCCACGAAAGTCTCGTTCCTACCGCTCGGTGCCATGTACGGTACCACTCTGCAAACGTCTCGATCTGCCGGGCTGTGACAAACGCCGGCGTCAGTGTTTGTATGAGGTATCCTATGGGGATGGGTCAGCGACGACAGGTGATTTGTCGACAGAGACTCTGACGTTTTCTGGTGGGGCACGCATTGGCCGTGTGGTAGTTGGTTGTGGCCATGACAATGAGGGTCTGTTTGTGGCGGCAGCCGGGCTTGTTGGTCTGGGCCGTGGACCCCTCTCCTTTCCTTCACAACTTGCGCACCGGTACGGTCGCCAATTTTCATATTGCCTTGTTGATCGTACCAGTTCTGGCGTAATTCCAAAAACTTCGTCAATTGTTTTTGGAATGGGATCGGTACCAGCTGGTATTAAATTCACCCCAATGGTCAGGAATCCTAAATTGACGACATTTTACTATGTGGATTTGATCGGGATTAGCATCGGTGGGACCCGTATTGCAGGATTGGCACAGTCTGATCTGCATCTCAACCGGCAAACCGGCAGAGGTGGTGTCATAGTCGACTCCGGTACTTCGGTGACAAGACTATCCCGTTCCGTGTATGTGGCGGTGCGTGATGCATTTCGGGCAGGTACAGGTGGGTTAAAACAGTTAGCTGGTGGGTTTTCTCTGTTCGATACATGCTATGATCTCTCTGGCAAGTCAGCGGTGAAAGTCCCAACAGTGGCAATGCATTTTGCAGGAGGAGCTGATTTGGTACTTCCACCAGAGAATTATCTTATACCAGTTGATACAAAGGGAACCTTCTGCTTTGCGTTCGCCGGTAGCGATAGTCGGGTTTCTATTATAGGTAATATACAACAACAGGGGTTTAGGGTTGTGTTTGATGGAGACAGAGAGAGAATGGGGTTTATTCCAAAAGGTTGTTAATGAATTTTGGATTGAATAATGCCATAATTAGGTATAATTAGGTAAGAGCACAAAGAGTTGTGCTTTTGTAGAGAGCAGAGAGTTGTTATTACTTATTACGAGTTCAGTGGCATGTTTGGTGCTTTGTTTGATAGATCTCGGGTGTAATAAAAAATAATCAAAATGGTGAAGTATTTTTATATTTTGCTCCCAAACGACAAGCAAATTTCAAAATTAGTTAATGCTGTATCGACTGACATTCCATTCCTCTCGAGTTTCGTTCCCCTCTGAAGATATATAAATATTTTTACTGAGAACACATGATGAGGATCGAGAGACACAATTCCTCATTTGATGGAAGTACAGGTTGACTACTTGGCCCTATTGTTTAATGAGAAACTTGGCATGGTATAAAAAGAAGAAGAGAAGAATGGTATAAAAGTGATAAATACAGAATGGGTATAATAGTTATAAACAAAGAATGGTATAAAAAGTCATAAATAAAAATAGGGAGAATTTCATGTATCCCCCTCAAAAACTTCAATATTACGTATTCCCCCCTCAAAAGTTTGTAATATCATATTTACCGTTCCAAATCATAGAAACTCACATATTTTACCCAAAAACAAATAAAATAATAAAATTTAACACTCCAAATTTATTAAACAATATTAATTAATAAAATATGACTTTTATACCCCTTCCTCCTTTCTCTCCTTTCTCTCTCAGTGCCTGTTCTCTCTCTTTGCTCCCTCTATTTCCCTGGCGCCAAAAAAATTGAGCAAGTGAATAGGACCGGTACCAAGTTTCATTTCCCTGTGTGTGTACTGTTTAAGTTCCGTTGGAAAAAGTGGAGTCCTTTTAGTTGGCATATCTCTGAAACACTAGTTGTTCAAGGGAGTACTTTTGTCAAAGACAGTAGAAAGCAAGCAAGGTAAGTTATGAACAACCTAGATTCCGACAGACAGAACAAAATATTCACACGAACAGTTCGAGACAAATCTTGAAGAAAGTTCTTGATTTTGTCCTCCTTGAAATTAGGGTGTTTTAATGCAATCATTGCCATTGAGTGTCGTTAAAATGACTACGCTAAATTGGTACTTGTCCTTGGTACCGGTACTGGTTATTTCTTTTTTCTTTCAATTGAGATCCTGACCCAACTCATGTCCATAGAGTTACTGGTAACAATGTAATTTATACTGATATCTCACTATGCTTATTAGATAACAATGAGAAGGTAAGAACAGATAGGACATTTTTTTTAGTTTTTGTAATGTTTACTTGAAGTCTTATTAAGATACACAGTTCTATTATACACAGTTTTAAGGAATAAATTGAAAATGAAAATCATAGTGTCACAAGGAGAGAGAGAGTTATGCTCATGAATGTCAGAAAACTGCAAACTCTCATTTCATTAAGCACTTCATTAACTGATTCCTTTACTTACCAAGAAGGTTCTAACAAAAGGATAATGCAATCTTACAAACAGACCCCTACTAAATATTTTTTCATGCATTAAGGTACATTTTTTTTAACAACTTAGATATATCTATGAGATTATAACAACAATAAAGATGAGAAGAGAAAAAAAGGTTATTTTAGAAGGAAAAGTTCAGAGAGGTCCTCAGAACTGAAGCAAAGGTATTGACAGGTGTAAGATGCAATAATTACAAAAGTACCCTTATACTTTTTTTTATTACAAAGTCACCAAATATTTTAGCATTTCTTACAAAAATTTCGATAGCATGCCTGCTTGATTTTGTGATTTGTATTGATTAATCAATATGAGCAAGTTCGGAAAGTACAAAAGGAAATTTGCATTCAACTGTGAGACAATTTCATAGAACTTCTCCACTACGCATAAGTAGTTTCAAAGAAGAATAAAAACAAAAACAAAAAAAAAACTGCTTGCCATTCTATTCCAAAAACATACAGCTGTATGATATTTTTTAATTCCAAACATACAAAATGTAAGTATTACTAACTATAATCACAACAAAAGGGAATCATATTACAGCAACAAGAAAATTATACATCATCTTTCATTTTGGTATTACATGGCATCACATGACTTCTACTGTGAGTTTACTTCTATAATTGAACTCTTCTTGTTGTATTCATAAGCTTCACCTTCGTAAACAGGCAACTCATTTTCACTATCAGTACTATAACGGCTATGATAGCTTTCTTCTGATGGGCAATAGTCTGAATCATCATCTTCATTTGGCTCATTAAAAACTTCATCTTGCTCACTGTATAAAAATATGAACTTAAAATTTCAGTGGGCAACATAATGCATGATTTATATATTAATTAGTTATCTCAAAATGCGTATATACCTTTGCTGTAACCCATTTGTATTAATATTTTTCTCGGCCATCACATAAATGGTTACTTCTTTCTCCTCCTCATACATGTTAAGCATCACCTTAAAGTTGTCATCAGAATCAAGTTCAATGAAAGATTGTTGTTTGACATACTTGTCGAAAAAAGTATGGATAAAACCCGATCACTCCTTGACGGATAATGCTATCACCTCTTCAATTAGTTCATTCAAGTTGTATGAGCAACTATCTACATAGATGCGTTTCTGAGAGCCAAAACAATATCTTCTTCTACAAGAGTTCTTGATTGCTCAAAAGAAACCTCCATATATCAGTTTTAATTTGTACTTGGATGAAACTTGCCCAAGAGTAACAAAATACAATAAGATAAATTACTGGCTTAAACCTTTAATGACTTTCAAAAATTAAACAAGCAAAATTCCAGTACTAGTCTAAACAAACAATTTTGAAAGTTTAAGCCTATTTCAATGGTCAGAAGCCTCAAATATCAGAACAGCAGGAACACAAAAAGTTCAAAAAAGACAAGTGCATAATCTGAAGATTATTTAAATATTATGCATATTGTGCATTACTCGAAATCAGATAATACGGGTCTGAATTTTCATGGAAGATTATTTCAATATTATGCATACCGTGCATTACTAATGCACTCTGAATTTTCAACTAAACCATCCACACAGCAGGAACTCCAACATGACATGGTTTCAGACTTTCAATACTTAATCAGAGAATAGAGGTCGACGTGCTTAATTGAAATTAGAGAATACTTACCTTTCAGTACTTCATCGAAATAAAAAAATCACTAAAGTTACCTACTAGGTCAGATAAAATCGCTAAAATCACTAAAATCGTTGATATCAGATAAATCGCTGAAAATATAAATTTCAGTACTTACTCTATAGCAGGCGACTCAGGCATGTTGTCCCATCTAGATATTGAGGGATCTCTGACAACGAAGTCTAAGGAGTCGACATTGTGCAGCAGAGCAAACAAAGACGGGTGATTCAAGTCTAATTTTGTATCAGAGAGGCACAAAACAAACTGAGATAGGAGCGACGATGTCATATGCGAGACGGGGCGAAAGAAATTTAGGATGAGCAGTACTCTTTGTAGCGATTGGTACCAGGTTTTCTTTGGAGGTGTATTTTTTGGCGCCAGGAACTTCTCTGGAGCTGGAGACGGGAGCGGAAGAGAGAGAAGAAAAATGAGGGAGGGGTACAGTAGTTATGATATATTAATTAATATTATATAGTAAATTTAACTGTTAAATTTTATTATTTATTATTTTTGGGTAAATATGTGAGTTCTTCTAATTTGGAAGGGTAAATATGATATTATAAATTTTTGAGAGGAAATTACGTAATATTGAAGTATTTGAAGGGGATACATGCATAAAAATATAGGTGAAGATCAGATTAGGATCGAGATACCATCACAAAATATGTGCATACGAAACATAATTCTGTACATAAAATCTTGATGTTACAAAATTCAGTACAAAAAAAAGTATTCTACAGCTTGTTTGCGTCTGAAAGTGGGAAACATTTACAAGTTCATATATTTTTTTTTTACATTGTGAATTAAAAAAAAAAACAGAAAATTCATCATTTGTACATGTCATTGTTGTTCTCCTTTTCCCATCTCAATTGCATCTCTAGTGTAGCTCAGTTTCAACACCCTGCAAGCGAATAAATTGCAGCATTCAGGTGTAAGATGATTAGCAAGTTACTAGATTTCATTTAATAGAAAGAATTCATTTAAAAAAACAAAAAACAGAGCAGGTGCAAACACACAGCAGCCGTCAACTTCCTCTTCCTAATTTCTCGTGAAGCTTACAACATTGGTTAAATATTAGAAATTCATTTGGAAAAGGAATGCTACTTGATTCAAATGAGAACCTGCATATGTCTAGCTCTTAAGAGTGTTGCAAAAAAAAAAAAAAATGCCAGTACCAAACTCTGGGCCTGGTACCAAGCTCGATAGTTTTAATAATTGTGGTTCACTACAACTGTCCTAGATTTTTTCAACATATTAAGCACATTTCATGACAGTATGTTGTAAATACTTTTGTTTACTGTGCTCAGTACCTATTTCCCTTCACAATACCCTAATGAGTATATATGAAATGTCAATACTTCATCCATAGATCAATTAATTGTGGGACTAGAAATTAACTCAACAATTTCATAAACATACCTGAAACAAGAATGGATGTGACAGTTTACATTTGATAAAACCCGTTTTGTGCTTTCACTAATTCTGTCCTTCTCAAACCACCTTTCTTCTCAATTCCGAGCTCATACTTCTTGCTTCCATTTGCATAGAACAAACCCCAGTGATTCTCAGTTGGTTCTCCTACCTTCAAATCTTCATCAAAGAGCGCAAACAGATACACCATAACAGGCACACCAGGTCGCATGGGTGTACCTACTACTGGGACCCGCATCACATGCTTGATCAGCCTCTGATTAAATAGTCTTGCATTCTCCAAACTAGCAGCATTGTCATTTTCATACCCATTAGTAGGCCAACCCGTTTCGGTCACAACCAAGGTTAGGTCGTGGAACCCTAGAGAAGCAGCAGCCATGTTCAATGCATCCACTAATATATCAAACAGGTTTTTGTAGACAAGACCAGTGTTCGGGTCGGTGTAGAAAAGACTAGGATTTTCAGTGAATAATGCAAAGTCGAGGGGGATTTCGTTGGTCTCTTTGTAGGTTAGGTATGGGTAGAGGTTCACCATGAAAGGAGATTGGGTTTTGTTTAGAAACCGTAAAATAGGTTTCATAATCTGACCTCCAATTGAATCTTGAAAAATGCCATTTGAAGGAGGCGATCGAATTGCTAAGACAGCCACTGAATGGGTTGTGGTGACTTTGATATTTTTATGAATTTTGAACCTTTTTAGGGATTTGTAAACATTTTTAATGGCTGGGAGGAGATGAGGTGCTAGATCTGGTACCATTGAAACCTCATTTCCAACCGAAATTGACGAGATTTTCGTATGGTGGATGAAGGGTAGAATACTCCTTTGCAAGATTAGGTCAGCTCTTGTCGGGTCTGAGGCTAAACTAGGGAGTTCTTGATCGGGAATGCAGAGGGAGAGAGTTATGTTTGTATTAGAGAAAGCCTGGATCAATAAGGGATCCATGTCAAATGTTTTTACATGTTTTATGTTGGAAGAGGTGATTAATTTCACGGCTAAGTCGGGAGGGGGTAGATTCGTGCCCAGTCTGCCATAGTTAATTCCAATGCCTCGACCTGAATTAATCATGAAAAATATGGAGAAAATATTGATTACACTAATAACTAAGAAATGCATATTGAACAAAATATAAATCTTGAGGAAGGAAAGACAGAAACACTAAGTTTCATCTTTTCATGTGTATTTGTAGTTCCTTCTTTTAGTATCTTGAGTAAATGAATCAAGTAAAGGAAAATATAAAATCAACTAAAGATATACAGAAGTATATAAAATAAAAACCAAAAGGATAATAAAATCCTACAAAATATTGCAGAAAATTTTAGCGGCATTTTCACAAACAGGTGACGGACTTGAGCTAAAAAGATCCAATTCAAGAAACAAAAAGAATGACATTGCACTAAAGAGCTCAAACAAATCAAGAAGAATTATTTGACTAAAAGAAGGAGCTTTATTAATAAAGGAAGCGAATTAGAGCTGAAGTTACCTCCGAAGGAGAAAGAGGATCCGATAGGAAAGAAGAAGCAAACGAAGAGGATGAGCTGGAGGCAAGCGCATCTCACTAGCACTTGATCCGCTGCTGCCATGGCTGATCTTGGTTTCTTTAAGCGAGAGAAAGACGGAGACACGAGAGGTTAATTGGCGCCCTTTAGTTTGAACACTAGACAACTGAGAAGATGAAGTGCTACGGAATGCTTTCCTCTGCGGAGCTTTTGATCTGGTCCGTTCGTTTTGACTTGGCACGAATCTCAAAGCCCAAAAATACAGCCCCCTCCGTTAGCCCGAATATCAGAGCGGCTGAGAGTTAATCTGGTCCGTTCGTTTTGCTCCGCACAGCTCCGCAGGTTATTACTCCGCAGAGGATATGCTCCCGAAGTGCTACAAGCCTCAAAGACTAAAACGGGTGGGGATGGGCTGCTTAACGGATTGGAGCGAGTAATTTCGGATTTAGAATTAAGTTATTCTATTGGGCCAAGATTTTGGGCCGGGTTGTAGAATTTTACGAGATGATCATATGGAAGGTGCGAAATTAATGGAAGAAAATTAAGCGAAAAAAGCACCAGCATAGTTAATTTCACACAAATCGAAAACACAGTTATAGAGAAATCTGATTAACTAATAATGATCAATCCAGAAATCTAATTCGAGATGCATTGATTGTTTAGATTCAATGCGACGTAGTCAAAATTCCAATCAGACAACAACAAAGATCAAAATATATCTTTTCATTTTCTCTAAGAAAAAGTTTCTCTTTCATTTTTTTCCTGTTCTTTCTTTTTCGGTTTGTTTTTGTTTCTCTATTATGGTTGAATTAGGAAGAGATGAGGGTTTTACTTAAAGATGGGTTAATACGGTGGGGGCCGCATGCATGGCCGGCGTGGCAAGTGCATGTGCCACGTTGGTATTTTTTTTTTGGTTGCAAAGTTTGCATTTTAACATTTCAAACCTTTAAATTTGACAATATTATAAATAAGTCCAAAATATATTTAAGAAGAATTATTAAAATTACCGGGTGTTACAATATCAGATTTGAGAGAAGTTTTTTATGTATACATTTTTGTTTTTGCATGAAATATTGCAAAACTAATATATCGTCTTATCATCATTATCATATGCTACCAAACAAGAAAGGTATGATAAACATTCATGCGAAACGAAATGGAAAGTTCCTCCTTCAAAGCAACTATATATTTCAAAGTTCTACAAATAGGTAATATAACGAAGTAAAATACAATGAAAGAAAATTTATTTAGATGTATGCTTTCATTTTAAGAAATTGGAGGATAACTAATTAAAATCATGTTTAATTATACATTTAGAATTTCTAAAATTTACTCAGATGTATGCTCATTTTGGGCCGATTTCAGTATTTGTAGAATTCACGAGATGAGATCTTGATGAGTCCAAATTTAAATACTACTTTTAAATATTTATAAACTCTAATTTTTACTTACGTTCAGATCACAAGTATGTGATCCTATCATATAGTATGATTGGGGTATCGATGCACAAGAATAATGTATTAGATTTTAAACAATTTTTACTAGTTTAGGTTATCAGATTTTTGAAAAAGAGTTGGCGGTGATAAATGCATTAAATGTATTATAACTAGAAAAAGTTAAATTGTAGATAGAGAGTCTCTAGAATTCAGGTTTTCTGTCCTACATCTCAAGGACTTTTCTTCTTATTTGGAGACAAAAAACTAGGTATGATGCTTATTAATTTCGAAATAGAATATTTGGTTTGATTTCAGTTTCATGATGTTTCTTTAGTACTTTTCAGATTAAATTTTTTCAAATTTTGTTGCCCTAAGTACCATAAAATCCAACAACTATGGGTGCAAACGGGTCGGATATTATCCGACCGTATCTGTATCCTTATCCGGATTTTTCAGAATCGGATAATCGGATACGGATAATTTGTAAATACGGATACAGATACGGATACGAAATATGCAAATACAGATACAAATTCGGTTTTAATATGGAAAGCGGACACGGATACGGATAATTATCCGTATCCGCATATTTTAGTTTTTTCGGATATCCGTTTTTTCATTTTGGGTTTCCGACTTTCTGTCTTTTGGACTTTCCATATTTGATTGTTTCTCAAATTTCAATTTCCACTCCCGACAATTATGAACTTTTCTACTCCCGATTCAATTCATTAAACACAGTCAAACTTAGTAATGCAAAATTTTTGGATTCTACTATTATAAATGTGTATTCGTTTCTTAATTCAATTTATTGTTCTATAATAGTATATGCATTAACTTCATGTTATCTGAATAAGAGACAAGTCATTAAGAATTTTTGGGATTCAAACGGGTTATTCGTTTTTTTTTTTTAAATTAGATATAAGTTTTAATTATTATTGAAGAAACAGAAGAAGGAGATGATCGACGGATCTTGATCGGAAGATGGTGATAGAATTGATATCCTAACAAAATATGATCTAAGTTATTTTATTTTATATTAAAATTATGTATGTTTAGAGAGAATTTATTTTTTGTTTGTATATTTTAATTAAAGATATGATTATGTTGGTGTTGAATTTTAGTTAAATAGATATATATTTTGTAAATGTATAACAAGTTAATTATATATATATTTTGAATTAGAAATTCGAATTATATCCGTATCCGTATTCGTATCCGATAATATCCGATCCGTATTCGTATCCGTTTAATATCCGATTCATATATGTATCCGTATCCGTATAATTCTAGCCTACGTTTTATGACATAAGAGTTAAGGCCGTTCATTTTTTTTTTAAAAATGCTAATCTAGTTTTTGAGATTTTTGTATCAATTCTTGTTTACTTACATAATTTTATTTAAAAAACTTTGTTTTTTTAAGATAATTTTTCTCTTTGACCCTTCCTTGAGTTACGTCTGTGAAATATATACATTTCGTTTCTTTGGCCATATAAGTCATATATACTTTCTGAACCTTATCAGACAACTATCACGGAATAAATGACAGGCTGAACATACAGAATGCGGGATTGCCAGAGGTTGGGATCGTCGTCGAAGTTTTTGCAGCTATGCTATATATGCATGTCGTTGGAATCATGAGCATATTGCTCTATGTATATAGGGAGATGTGAAGCAATAATTCAATAATTAGTTAATTTTGGATTAATATAATTTAGAAATTAAAATGGGGTTCTTTTTGTCAATTTCTGAAACAATGCTTAGGATCGTGAGTACTTAGTATTTATATGCAAAAAACTGAAAAAGGCTTCTAAGAGCTATAAATAGAAATTCATTAGAAATTAATTACCGCTCCAACTAGACAATAGAAATTAAATTAAATTTTAATTTTTTAACCCTTCCATTCCAGCAATTGCTTTTTAATTTTTTTTGAACTCAACAACGACATTTCTTTTATGTTTTTTTCGTTGCCCTCTATGAGGAGCATGATCGATCGCTCTCATCACCTCCAATCCACCATTAGTAAGGCAAAATCCCCTCATCTATCTTCTTCCATCACAAAATGATTTTTACCACCGGAGTGTTGAAATCTTCATTCATTGTAAAACTTGATTAAATAGTAACCAACAAATACAAGAAGAGAAAAACAATTTCCTACAATTAACTCACTTTAAATAACCTCCTAGCTAGTCTCGCATTTCCATATCAAATATTAACCGTTACAACAAAGATCATTGTTGGAGGCATTTCCATATCCATACTCATATTTAATACTCATATTATTCTTATTCATACTTTATACCTATTTGTTAAGTATATATTGGTCTTATCTGTACTCTATCTTTATTTATTAAGATAACTGATAATAGACGAATAATGTGTAATTCGCGAATAAATTGATACTTTATATAATTTAATCTAAAATATAAGAAATAAATAAAAATATCGAACACATCATGTACGTAACATTATAAAATATAAAATTATATATTTTTTTTTTTGCATCTTGCTAGAACATATAAATTATTAATTGAACAAAATGATATAAAATATTGTATATATAAAGTTGTCAGAATTTACTAATTAATAAACTATATATAAAAAGGGTTAAATAAATCGATCTTAATTATTATAAAATTACTAAATAAAAATTATAAGATGTTGCTACATCAATCTAATTACAATAATAAAAATTGTAATGTTATACATACAAATAAAAGAATTATCATATATAATTTGATATTAATCATTTACTCAATAAAGTAATAGTGTACGAAATAGCTATTATGTATATATCCATGATAAAATAGCTATTATGCATATATCCTTGATAAAATAGCTATTATGTATATATCCGTTAAGTTAATATAAAAAATATATTATCTATAGTTTATTGACAATACGAATCTAATAAATGAATAAGAGCATCTTTATATTTTAATATTAGAGTTCTAATCTGATGTGACAGTTTTTATTTTAATTTCAGAAATATAAAAAAAAGTTATTTAGAAACTATGCAATAATTTTTTTTATTAATGCATGAGATCCTACAGAAGAAACGTACAACGATTAATTCCATATAAGAAAAAAGAAATCTATCCCTCAAAGAATTTGTTGTGTAAACTAGATTCGTTTGTTTACGTCCTTCGTCTCGTCAATTTAACGATGTATTTTGTATCCATCCTTCGTCTCGTCAATTTACGTCCTAATAAAAATAACAAATAAAAATAATATAAAGTACTCTATTATAAAACTCCGCAATCGGTTATTTAACGACGTATTTATTCTATAATTAGCTTAATTAAATAACCATTCAAACAGACTAGATTAATCCATACAATTTCACATCAAATTATGTCTGCATATTTAACCGACGATAGCTTTTGGGTCTAGATTATTAATAAAATAAGTCACACTATCCATATCATTTCATTTCACACAATCATATTATTTCACAAATTCTTAAAACACACAATCATATTTATTTCACAAATCAAATTTGAATCTCAGACCCACACTATACCGTTAAATATATTATCATAATCCAATACCCAATTCAAACATTCAATTTCACACAAATCGAAAACACATATTATAGAGGAATCCGGTTAACTGATAATGATCAATCCAGAAATCTAATTCGAGATACATTGATTGTTGAGATTCAACGCGACGTAATCAAAATTCCAATCAGACAACATCAAAGATCAAAATTATCTTTCATTTTCTCTAAAAAAAAAATTTCTCTTTCATTTTTTTCCTTTTCTTTCTTTTTCGGTTTGTTTTTATTTCTCTATTATGGTTGAATTAGGAAGAGGTGAGGGTTTTACTTAAGAGGGGTTAATACGGTGGGGGCCGCATGCATGGCCGGCGTGGCAAGTGCATGTGCCACGTTGGTTTTTTTTTTGCAAAGTTTGAATTTTAACATTTCAAACCTTTAAATTTGATAATATTATAAATAAGTCCAAAATATATTTAAAAAGAATTATTAAAATTACCAAGTGTTACAATATCAGATTTGAGAGAAGTTTTTTATGTATACATTTTTGTTTATGCATATGCTACCAAACAAGAAAGGTATGACAAACATTCATGCGAAACGAAATGGAAAATTCGAAGGAGCAACTATATATTCCAAAGTAAGTTCTACAAATAGGTAATATAATGAAGTAAAATACAATGAAAGAAAATTTATTTAGATGTATGCTTTCATTTTAAGAAATTGGAGGATAACTAATTAAAATCACGTATAATTATACATTTAGAATTTGTAAAATTTACTCAGATGTATGCTCATTTTGGGCCGAGTTCAATATTTGTAGAATTCACGAGATGAGATCTTGATGAGTCCAAATTTAACTACTACTTTTAAATATTTATAAACTTTAATTTTTACTTACGTTCAGATCACAAGCGTATGATCTACAGTATAGTATGATTGGGGTATCGATCCACATGAATAATGTATTAGATTTTAAACAATTTTTACTAGTTTAGGCTATCAGATTTTTGAAAATGGGTTGGTGGTGATAAATGCAATAAAGGTATTATAACTAGAAAATATTAAATAGTATATAGAGAGCCTCTAGAATTCAGGTTTCATGTTCTTCTTAATCATGTAAAATATAAGTTTCGACGTTTTTCTACACTGCATGCGACACTTTCACTGTCGCATGCAGTATAGATTGCCCTACTGCTACCCCGCATGCCGCACTGTCACTACCCGCAGGGCATACTGGGTGTTTGTTTATGCGATTTGAAAGATTTTCCGATCGGCTTTTGGGCTACCAAGACTAAAGTGTTTTAGGTACGAAATTATATTATTTCCCTATACTATCCCGTAGTTGAAATATTCCAAAGACCCCACCTAATCTAGGTGCTTCCTATTGTTGTTCTAACTAAGTCTACTATGTCCGTAGAGGAACTAAAATCTAGTCTAAGATACTTTTTAAATCATCCTGCCAAGGGAGCCCATTGGGTTTTAACCCTAGTCTTTGAACCGCTGCCAAGCCTCGTTAGCCAAAGTGTTAAGTACTTACATGCATTATCCTTCTCACACAAGGATGTGTTGACTAAGCACATATTAGTATGTGGAGGGTCATTGGCATATAGTAGACAGAACTATATATGCAAACACATATAAAAAGATTAAAGTGCAAAAGAAATTCAAATCATAACGCAAAACAAAACATAAACAAATATCATAACATAATTAAGAATTAAAATACAACCCTCATCTTAGAGATGAGAAGTTTAGCTAGCGCTTCTCATGACCATGACAAAATAAAAGAAATAAAATAAAGAGAACATAAATTACAACTCAATTGAATATGGCCTCCTTAGATGACGTCTTCTTCTCTTGTTCAGCTTCCAATGGCTATCCTTATCTCTCTAAGTAACCATCGAACCTAACATAACAATGAGGATTGCTAGCTCCAATTTTGGACTTGACACAATTAAATACGCACCACAAATACTATTATAAGAGCGGTATTTATAGCATTCCTAAACACTAATGGATGTAGTGGAAGTAGTAGGGATCGTGGGGTCCACCCATGATCTATCAGGAATTGTATAAAAATAGCGTGGCTCTTCAGAAAAGTGTGTTCTTCTAGAAGGCCTATCAGGAAAGTGTAGCTTCTAGAAGGCCCATCAGAAAAGCCCAATTTAGGACAGTCCACGGATCGTGCGGCCTCTGTGTATGTCGCATGCGGCAGGGTCTTCTGACTTAGCAAATTTTTCTTGTATTTTCACCATTTCGCATGTTGTGCACTCTGTGTGAGGTGTTGCATGCTCCATGTAATGTTCCATTTTGACGCTATTTTCAAGAATCACCTAAATATGACATTTTTGCTCTATTTTTGGCCTAACTACGTAACTTCCTCCAAACCCTGTCAAAATGACTCAAAATCATGTTTGCGGTAAATAAATCAGAAAATAGCTACTTTACATTCACTTTTCACCATTTTTCAGAAGAAAAGATAGTGATTTTCTCTATATGTTTTTGCGTTATCAGATCTCATGAACGTGATGAATTTATATATGGAAAGTGTGAAATTAATAGAATATAATTATGCGAAAAAGCACGATAAGCATAATATATAAATCTAATTATACATCAATTGAAAATGTTTGTATAAATATTGCTGTCAGTATTATTTATTTTTAAGGTTTTTGAAAAATAGTATCTAAAATAAACACCGTCTATTTAAGTAAGGAAAAATGGAAAGTATATATTGGGTATTTGTAACTTGGCATTAAATTAACACTAATTTAACTTGTCAACGAAATTTTGTTTTAATTTACAACTACTTTGACCGAATGTTGAGCTATTAAGTACAAATAACACATTCAAATCTTTAGTGTAATCAAGTACGATTGTATTATTTCTTTTTTATATTACTTTATTTATTTATTTTTACTGGAATTGTGACTTGTTTAGCATTTAGAAAAAAATAACAGGGTATTTAGAATCGTTATTAATGCAAAAAGGCCTTCTATCCTACGCAGCGAGAGAAGCTTGTGTCCTTTTGAATGTTAGAGCATCTCCATTCCAGCAAATTTAATTAGAGTTGTTTATTTAATTAGAGCATCTACAATAGTGATTTCTTTTAAATTGCTAATTAATATTTTAATTGCTAATATATATAATTGCTGAAATGTACCATAGTTTTTAAAATTAGCAAGTTTGTTTTAAAAACAACTCTTTAAGGTTCTAATAAAAGCGGATCATAAATCTCTGGACTGTTTGAGTCACTTAAACTGTTTGGGCCCAAATAAATGGGCCTGCCGAAATCTACCCGATTCGTTTTCCGATCTGTCAGTTACCGAGTTCACAAGTATGATTTCATTAATTTCTTAAACACATTTAACTAGTATTATAAAATGAAATATGGTATATGTTGAGGGAATATATGGTTTAAGGTCTTTGAATTGGGAAATAATATCAGAGATAAATACAAAAGGAGTTTGAGACAGTATAAACTTATATTGCATCCACAAAATTAAAAAGTGCTTTGATATAATTTCCTCCATGAATCATTCACCATTAAGATACCAAGAGTAAAGTGTTTTAGGTACAAAATTATATTATTTTTCTATACTACTCCGTAGTTGAAATATCCCAAAGACCCCACCTAATCTATGTGCTTCCTATTGTTGTTCCAACTAAGTCTATTATATCCGTAGATGAACTAAAACCTAGTGTAAGATACTTTTTATATTATCCTGCCAAGGGAGCCCATTGGGTTTTAACCCTAGTCTTTATACCGCTGCCAAGCCTCGTTAGCCAAAGTGTTAAGTACTTACATGCATTATCCTTTTCACACATAAAGATGTGTTGACTAAGCACTTATTAGTATGTGGAGGGTCATTGGCATATAGTAGATAGAACTATATATGCAAACACATATAAAAAGATTAAAGTGCAAAATAAATTCAAATCATAACGCAAAACAAAACATAAACATATATCATAACATAATTAAGAATTCAAGTACAACCCTCATCTTAAAGATGAGAAGTTTAGCTTCTCATGGCCATGGCAAAATAAAATAAATAAAATAAAGAGAACATAACAATTCAATTGAAAATGAAAGAACCTCTGGCTCCTTGGATGACGCGTTCTCTCTTGCTCGGCTTCCAATGGCTATCCTTATCTCTCTAAGTAACCATCTAACCTAACATAACAATAATGATTGCTAGTTACAATTCTGAACTTGACATAATTAAATACGCACCACAAATTCTATTATAAGAGGTATTTATAGCATTCATAAACACTAGTGGATGTAGTGGAAGTAGTGGGGATCGTGGGGTCCACCCATGATCTATCAGAAATTGTCTAAAAATAGCGTGGCTCTTCAGAAAATTGTGTTTTTCTAGAAGGCCCATCAGGAAAGTGTAGCTTCTACAAGGCCCACAGAAAAGCCTAATTTAGGACAGTCCACGGATCGTGCGGCCTCTATGTATGCCGCATGCGGAATGGAGGAGGCCGCAGCAGAGTCTTCTGACTTAGCATATTTTTTTGTATTTTCACCATTTTGCATGTTGTGCACTCCGTGTGAGGTGTTGAATGCTCCATGTAATGTTCCATTTTGACGTCATTTTTAGAAATCGCCTAAATATAACATTTTTGCTTTGTTTTTGGTCTAACTACGCAACTTTCTCCAAAACCTGTCAAAATTACTCAAAAACACGTTTGCGATAAATAAATCGGAAAAACAGTTACTTTGCATTCCCTTTTCGTCATTTTTTGAAAGAAAAGATAGTGATTTTCGCTATATGTTTTTGCGTCATCAGATCTCATGAACATGATGAATTTATATATGGAAAGTGCGAAATTAATAGAATATAATTATGCGAAAAAGCACGATAAGCATAATATATAAATCTAATTATACATGAATTGAAAATGTTTCAATAAATATTGCTATCAGTATTATTTATTTTTAAGATTTTGTGAAAAATAGTATCTAAACTAATCACCGTCTATTTAAGTAAGGAAAAAATGGAAAGTTTATATTGGGTATTTGTAACTTGGCATTTAACTTGTCAACGAAATTTTGTTTTACAACTACTTTGACCGAAAGTTAAGCTATTAAGTACAAATAACACATTCAAATCTTTAGTGTAATCAAGTATGATTGTATTATTTCTTTTTTATATTACTTTATTTATTTATTTTTACTGGAATTGTGACTTGTTTAGCATTTAGAAAAAAAATAACAGGGTATTTAGAATCGTTATTAATGCAAAAAAGCCTTCTATCTTACGCAGCGAGAGAAGCTTGTGTCATTTTAAATGTTAGAGCATCTCCATTCCAGCAAATTTAATGGAGTTGTTTATTTAATTAGAGCATCTACAACAGTGATTTTTTTTAAATTGCTAATATGATGTGTTAATTGCTAATATAATTACTGGAATGTACCACTGTTTTTAAATTAGTAAGTTTGCAACTCTTTAAGGTCCTAATAACAGCGAGCAGATCATAAATCTCTGGGCTGTTTGAGTCACTTAAATCTTTTTGGGCCCAAAACGAAGTTTCTCTTGCGAGTTAAATGGGCCTGCCAAAATCTACCCGATTCGTTTTCCGATCTGTTAGTTGAGAACGGAGTAGGTCCGATGCCCATCGGACCTACTTTTAGGTTCAACAAGCATGATGACCGTCCGATCTAATTTAAGATATGTGCGCACGAAAATTGAAACAGACACGCACGAAGTTTAAAGCGTTCTGCACGAATTTTAAAGCAAATCGACGGTGATTAAACCCATCGAACCAGAGTAGGTCCGATGCCTATCGGACCTACTCTCAAGTGTGGCATCGGACCTACTCTCAAGTGCTGTCAGTTACCGAGTTCACAAGTATGATTTCATTTGTTAAACACATTTAACTAGTATTTTAAAATCAAATATGGTATATGTTGAGGGAATATATGGTTTAAGGTCTTTGAATTGGAAATAATATCAGAGATAAATACCTTCTATTTAAGAACGGAAAAAAAAAAATGGAAAGGTACGGGTATAGGCAACTCCAAGCTATTTTAGAAATTAAAATTTGTTCAAGTTGTTAATAACTCTTCTCAATTCCATTTTAAGAAGATAGGTCTTCTTTATCAAATTAAATAAGGAAACTTTTATAATTGTCTTCTAAATTCTAGAATTTCACAATGGAATAAAATTATGCGAAAAGCACAATGAGCATAATATAGAAAGCTAATTATGCATCAATTGAATTTTTTTGTATAAATATTGTTATCAGTATTTCTTTTGTTTAAAAATCTTTGAAAAATAGTACAAAAAACCCCGTTTATTTAAGTAGAGCAAAAAATGGAAAATATTGGCTATATATAACTTGACACTATTTTAGAAGACATTTTTTTTTCAAATTAAATAAAGGAAACTTAATTAGGGAATTGCTTTCTAAATTCTCTCATTGCTGCCGCCTTCCTAATTTGGTTTGTGACACAACGTTATATATATATATATATATATATATATATATATATATATATACATGCATTATATATATCATAAGAACACACTTGGAATAATAATAATTAATCTACAACAAAATCAATGAAGAGAAAGGTGAAAACCTCGAGAATCACATGCTCCCAGAAGATCTAATTATTGAGATTGTAGCGCAGCTTGTTTCACATTCTTCTGATCCTTTTGGCGACCTCTATAATCTCAAAAACACGTAAATACTTTCTCTTTATATTTCTGTAAAAAAAAATCTCTTGTACTTTATTTATTTTTAATAATTCTAGTCTTCATCATCTAAGTTTTATGTTACATAAATATTTTGACTCATTTAAGAGTAAAAGCCGTTCATTTTTTTTTTTTTTGAAAAATTGCTAATCATAGTTTTGAGATCTTTGTTTCAATTCTTTTGTACTTGCATAATTTTTATTTAAAAAAATGTTAATCTAGTTTTGAGATCTTTGTATGTATAGCCTAACTTGTACATACATATATATATATATATATATATATATATATATACAAGCACAATTTAATATAGAGATCAACTTGAATGGTTCGGATCGACGTTTTAAACTTTGAAATTAAAAATATAGACGTGAAGTAAAACACTCGCTTTACTTCGCAAAGTACCGTAACCCAACTATATATATATATATACTATATTTCATTATTATTTTTTTTATCTTTTATTTTTACAGGTCCAAGCTTTTTTATGCGGCGTCAAAAGATCAAATAGTGAAACAACGTATAGCATTGGATAGGGAGTTTCCAAGTTTAAATTGGACAGCAACCGATCGTTGCATGTCCATTCTGAACGCTTGTGCAGAAGCTGGTAATGCGGAAGCTTGCTTCATACTTGCACTGGTAAGAAAACTAAGTTGTAGCTATATATATATCTATTCATGCATGCATGCATCTGTGTTAAGTAATATATATTATAGAAATGCAAAAGATAGGTTTATAGATAATAATCTTTTTCTACTCTTCCTTTTGAGTCACTTCTGTGAAATATATATATATTTCGTTTGTTTTATTACTGACAAACTTACCATTTGCTAAGCACTTACTTTCAACATGAAGCAGATAAATATATTTGAGAAGAGAGATATTTCGGCAGGAGTAGATCTGTTAAAGAAGGCAACAAGCAAGGGACACAGAGAAGCACTCTACTTGATGAATATCGTAACTCTGCGATTCGAAGAGCATCATCTACTTGGCGCAGTCAATTCTCACAGTACTGTCTTCAGAGCGGATGAAATAAATTTTGGCCACAGTGATGATCAGTTCGAACTAAGCCGCGAGAAAGTTTGTGAACCTTATCAGACACATATCATGGAATAAATGGCAGGCTACTGTTGCGGGGAACAAACAACAATGGTGCGAAAATTCAGAATGCGGGATTGTCAGGGGTTGGGATCGTCGAAGAAGCTTTTGCAGCAATGCATGTCGTTGGAATCACGAGTATTTTGCTCTATGCAGAGAGATGTGAAGCAATAATATATTCTATATGTAGTTAATTTTGGAATAATATAATTTATTTGCTATAGATACTCTTATTTTTTAATTTTAATCATTTAGATGTTCTATTTTCATAAGAAGAATTGATGATTTTACACCAGTGATATGTAAGAAGAATTGATGATTTGTACCAGTGATGTAAGAAAAATTCATGATTTTGTACCAGTGATTTATGTTTGATGCTTTTTGTGGTCAATTTAATTATGAAATGTTCAATTAAACCAACAATTTTGAATTTTTTTTTAGCGTCATTATTCTTTACAAACTAATTTTGTGAAAATTGAGCTATTAATTAGTACAGATAACACATCAAATTTTTGGACTGGAACTGTGGCTTGTTTATTATTAGAAAAAAAAAGGATATTTTTGTCAATTTCTGAAACTATGTTTAGGATCGTGAGTACTTGGTATTACATGTGCCGTGTTGGCCATCTTCATATTCATACCCATATTCATATAAAATTAATCTTATTCATACTTTGTACTTACTCGTAAAGTATTAGTCTTATCCGTATTTTATTCTTATCAGTTAAGATAAATGATAAGAAATGAATAATTATGTATAATTGTTGAACAAAATTGATAGCTAATTTATATAATTTAACTAAAAATATAACAAATAAATGTATTGAACATCATGTACGTAATATCATAAAATATAAAATTATATTTTTTTATCTCATTAAAAAAATATAACTTATAAATTGAACAAAATGATATAAAATGTTGTACAAATATATAAGTTAGTAATGAATTATTATATAAAAAACATATAAAGGCTTAGATAAATCAATTTTAGTACAAATTACTAAATAAAATATTATACAATGTTGCATAAATCAATCTACTTATAATAATACAAAATTGTAATGTTATACATACAAATAAAAGAATTATCATTTAATTTAATATTAATCAATTATTTACAGAGTATCAGATACCAAATAGCTATTACATATATGTTTACTTTAAATGATATATAACGAATTTTTTTATGCATACCCATACCCGTTAAATTAGTGAAAAAAATATATTATTCATATTTTATGAGATACAATACAAATTAAATAAATGAATAAAATAGTTTCATTGGCACACGTAGAATTAATGAGTGTAGTTAGCATAATATATATAGAGAGAGAGAGTGGCTAATATCAAAACGTTTGCACCAAGGCCCTCGTGCAACTAAGTCATTTTCGGATTTTGAAAGTCCAAGCAGTCGATCCAAACCGTTAGATATTCAATCTATATTAAAATCTGCTTGGAGACCAAATTTTACATTTTTTGGAATTTGTTTACACAGGAAACATAACAATTAACGATTCCATATAAGAAGGGAAGAAATTTATCCTCGAAAAAGGATCGATTTGTCGTGTAAACTATATTCGTTCGTTTTCCTCCAGTCGAATCAATCCAACGGTTGAGAGGACTTTCATTTAGTTAGTAACACACCTTGTTAGGTAAAGGAGGTAAATAACAAGTTTGAACCACACAATTGCTTCTAAGAGTAATTTTTTCAAACACTTTGTGTGCATACACCAAATTACAAATAATAAAGAAATAAAGGAATTACACAAGATACCAAACAGTAATAAGCAAGCAGAAGAAATAAGAGAAGACACAAGATTTACGTAGAAACTCTTTCAGTAGAAAATCAGGAGAGCATACGGCACAAATCTACTAGATCAGTAGAGTCTTACAAGTATAAGAGATTATTAATGCAAAAGGCCTTCTATCCTACGCAGCGAGAGAAGTTTGTGTCCTTTTAAATGTTAGAGCATCTCCATTCCAGCAAATTTAATTAGAGTTATTTATTTAATTAGAGCATCTACAACAGTGATTTTTTTTTTAATTGCTAATCTGATGTGTTAATTGCTAATATAATTACTGAGATGTACCACAAGTATGATTTCATTTCATAAACACATTTAACTAGTATTTTAAAATCAATATGGTATATGTTGAGGGAATATATGTTTAAGGTCTTTGAATTGGGAAAATAAAATATCAGAGATAAATACCTTCTATTTAAGAACGGAAAAAAAAAAAAAAAATAGAATGGTACTGGTATAGGCAACTCCAAGCTATTTGAGAATTAAAATTCGTTCAACTTGTTAATAACTCTTCTCAATTCCATTTTAAGAAGATCGGTCTTCTTTATCAAATTAAATAAGAATATGAACAAGACGAATTTATATATGGAAAGTGCGAAATTAATGGAATAAAATTATGCGAAAAAAGCACAATGAGCATAATATAGAAAGCTAATTATGCATCAATTGAATTTTTTTTGTATAATATTGTTATCAGTATTTTTTTTTTGTTTAAAATTCTTTGAAAATAGTATAAACAATAAACCCCGTTTATTTAAGTAGGGCAAAAAATGGAAAATATTGGCTATATATATAACTTGACCCACTATTTTAAGAGGCTCATATGGAGTCCGCTTTTAAGAAGACATTTTTTTTTTCCAAATTCAATAAAGGAAACTAAATAGGGGGAATTGCTTTCTAAATTCTCTCATTGCTGCCGCCTTCCTAATTGGTTTGTGACACAACGTATATATATATATATATAGATAGATAGATTATATAGTATATATATTATATATATATATATATATATATAGATATATATATATATATATATATATATATATATATATATATATATATATATATATAATATATATATGATATATATATATATATACATGCATTATATATATCATAAGAACACACCTGGAATAATATAAGTAATCTTACAACAAAATCAATGAAGAGAAAGGTGGAAAACCTCGAGAATCAACATGCTCCCAGAAGATCTAATTATTGAGATTGTAGCGCAGCTTGTTTCACATCTTCTGATCCTTTTGGCGACCTCTATAACCTCAAAAACACGTAAATATTTTCTCTTTATATTAATTTCTGTAAAATAAATCTCTTGTACTTTATTTATTTTTAATAATTCTAGTCTTCATCTAAGTTTTATATATGGTTACATAAATATTATGACGCATTTAAGAGTAAAAGCCGGTCATTTTTTTATTTGTGAAAAATTGCTAATCATAGTTTTGAGATCTTTGTTTCAATTCTTTTGTACTTGCATAATTTTATTTTAAAAAATGTTAATCTAGTTTTGAGATCTTTGTATATATATATATATATATATGCAAGCACAATTTAATATAGAGATCAACTTGAATGGTTCGGATCGACATTTTAAACTTTAAAATTGAAATTATAGACGTGAAGTAAAATACTTGCTTTACTTCGCGAAATATCATAGCCCAACTATATATATATACTATATTTCATTATTATTTTTTTATCTTTTATTTTTACAGGTCCAAGCTTTTTTATGCCGCGTCAAAAGATCAAATAGTGAAACAACGAATTGCATTGGATAGGGAGTTTCCAAGTTTAAATTGGACAACAACCAATCGTTGCATGTCCATTCTGAACGCTTGTGCAGAAGCTGGTAATGCGGAAGCTTGCTTCATACTTGCACTGGTAAGAAATTAAGTTGTAGCTATATATATATTCATGCATGCATGCATCTGTGTCAAGTCATATTATAGCAATGCAAAAGATAGGTTTATAGATAATAATCTTTTTTTCTCTCTTCCTTTTGAGTCACTTCTGTGAAATATATATATTTCGTTTGTTTTATTACTGACAAATACTAAGCGCTTACTTTCAACATGAAGCAGATAAATATATTTGAGAAGAGAGATATTTCAGCAGGAGTAGATCTGTTAAAGAAGGCAACAAGCAAGGGACACAGAGAAGCACTCTACTTGATGAATATCATAACTCTGCGATTCGAAGAGCATCATCTACTTGGCGCAGTCAATTCTCGCAGTGTCTTCAGAGCGGATGAAATAAAGTTTGGCCACAGTGATGATCAGTTCGAACTAAGCCGCGAGAAAGTTGTGAACCTTATCAGACACATATCATGGAATAAATGGCAGGCTACTGTTGCGGGGAACAAACAACAATGGTGCGAAAATTCAGAATGCGGGATTGTTGAAGAAGCTTTTGCAGCAATGCATGTCGTTCGAATCACGAGTATTTTGCTCTATGCAGAGAGATGTGAAGCAATAATTCTACAAGTAGTTAATTTTGGAATAATATAATTTATTTGCTATAGATACTCTTATTTTTTAATTTTAATCATTTAGATGTTCTATTTTCATAAGAAGAATTGATGATTTTGCACTAGTGATATGTAAGAAGAATATATTGATGATTTTGGACCAGTGATATGTAAGAAAAGTTGATGATTTTGTACCAGTGATTTATGGTTGACTCTAGCTTGTACTCATAATTTCATCACAGTATTTAGATGTTCTATTTTCATAAGAAGATTGATGATTTTGCACCAGTGATACGTAAGAAGAATTGATGATTTTGTATCAGTGATGTAAGAAAAATTGATGATTTTGTACCAGTGATTTATGGTTGACTCTAGCTTGTACTCATAATTTCATCACAGTACATTTAGATGTTCTATTTTCATAAGAAGATTGATGATTTTGCACCAGTGATACGTAAGAAGAATTGATGATTTTGTATCAGTGATGTAAGAAAAATTGATGATTTTGTACCAGTGATTTATGGTTGACTCTAGCTTGTACTCATAATTTCATCACAGTACATTTAGATGTTCTATTTTCATAAGAAGATTGATGATTTTGCACCAGTGATATGTAAGAAGAATTGATGATTTTGCATGAGTGATTTATGGTTGACTCTAGCTTGTACTCATAATTTCATCACAGTATTTAGATGTTCTATTTTCACAAGAAGAATTGATGATTTTGCACCAGTGGTATGTAAGAAGAATTGATGATTCTGTACCAGTGATGTAAGAAAAATTGATGATTTTGTACCAGTGATTTATGATTGACTCTAGCTTGTACTCATAATTTCATCACAGTATTTAGATGTTCTATTTTCATAAGAAGAATTGATGATTTTGCACCAGTGATATGTAAGAAGAATTAATGATTTTGTACCAGTGATGTAAGAAATATTGATGATTTTGTACCAGTGATTTATGTTTGATGATTTTCGTGGTCAATTTAATTATGAAATGTTCAATTAAACCAACGATTTTGAATTTTTTTATGAGCGTCATTATTCTCTATAAACTAATTTTGCGAAAATTGAGCTATTAATTAGTACATATAACACATCAATTTTTTGGACTGGAACTGTGGCTTGTTTATCATTAGAAAAAAAAAGGATATTTTTGTCAATTTCTGAAACTATGTTTAGGATCGTGAGTACTTGGTATTACATGTGCCGTGTTGGCCATTTTCATATTCATACCCATATTCATATAAAATTAATTAATCTTATTCATACTTTGTACTTACTCGTAAAGTATTAGTCTTATCTGTATTTTATTCTTATCAGTTATGATAAATGATAAGAAATGAATAATTATGTATAATTGTTGAACAAAATTGATAGCTATCTTATATAATTTAAACTAAAAATATAACAAATAAATGTATTGAACACATCATGTATGTAATATCATAAAATATAAAATTATATTTTTTTATCTCATTAAAAATATAACTTATAAATTGAACAAAATGATATAAAATGTTGTATAAATATATAAAGTTAGTAAAGAATTATTATATAAAAAACTATATAAAGGCTTAGATAAATCAATTTAATTTTAGTACAAAATTACTAAATAAAATATTATAAAATGTTGCATAAATCAATCTACTTATAATAATACAAAATTGTAATGTTATTCATACAAATAAAAGAATATCATTTAATTTAATATTAATCAATTACTCTGTAGAGTAACAGATACCAAATAGCTATTACATATATCCTTACTTTGAATGATATATAACAAATTTTTTATGCATACCCATATCCGTTAAGTTAGTAAAAAAAATATATTATCCATATCTGTTTTATGAAATACAGCACAAATTAAATAAATGAATAAAATAGTTTCATTGGCACCCGTAGAATTAATGAGTGTAGTTAGCCGGACCCATATATATATATATATGTGTGTGTGTGTGACTTGTTAAGTAGGAAAATGCATGTTGCGGCACTGTATCACTGTATGTCATTGTTATCCCTTCAGAAGGATATCAGATCCTACACAGGAAACATAACAATTAACCGATTCCATATAAGAATGGAAGAAATTTATCCTCGAAAAAGGATTTTTCGTGTAAACTATATTCGTTCGTTTCCTCCAGTCGAATCAATCCAACGGTTGAGAGGACTTTCATTTAGTTAATAGCACACCTTGTTGGATAAAGGAGGTAAATAACAAGTTTGTATTACACAATTGCTTCTAAAAGTAAACTTTTTCAAACACCTTGTGTGCATACACTAAATCACAAATAAATAGAGAAATAGAAGAATCACACAAGATATCAAACACTAAATAAGCAAACAGAAGAAATAAGAGAAGACACAAGATTAACGTGGAAACTCTTTCGGTAGAAAATCACGGGAGCACACGGCACAAATTCACTAGATCAATAAAGTCCACGGAAATTGGAGGATAACTAATTAAAATGATGTATATTTCAATTTATTCAGATATCATGTATGTTTTAATTTTAAGAAATTGGAGGGATAACTAATTTAATGCTATATGTATAATTATATATATTTTTTGAATACTATCAAATTGATTTTTATACTATCAAAATCATGTATAATTATATATTTGCGGTTCCATGTGCGTGCATCATTGGCTGCAGTGAATCACTGAATCTCATGATGCATTCGTAGCGGATGAAATACAATTTGGTTACGCTGATGATCACTTTGAATTATTGCGAGAGAAAGTTTTGAACCTTATCAGACACATATCATGAAACAAATGGCTAGCTACAGCTACAAAGAAACACAACGACGGTGCAAAAAATAATATTGCCTCACTAACTGCAATATCTCTTGAACACCTCTGAGAAACTCTTCTTCAACACCTCTGAGCGCCACGCCTTGTCTGGAACCCTTACCAGAAATTGCCCCTCTGGCATTGGTCTGGCCTCCCACACCCAATCTTTCTTTGCCACCTAGACATGCTCAGTAAGGGCTTCTTCAAGATCTTGGGCCTCCTAAGATTCTAGGCATTGAAAATAATCTCAATAACTCTTAGCATAGTAGCCAAGAGCTGGAATCACCGTACAAGTTCTTGTAGCGACTCATGTCATTGGAGTCATGAACATATTGCGCTGTGCAACGAGATATGAAGAAATAATTCCAAGTAGTTAATTTTGGAATTATGTAATTTTGTTGTTCACAATTAGATAAATACTCCTATTTTTACATTAAAATCATTTTTTCAAATATTCTATTTTGTTAAAAAAAACATCGAGGATTTCGTAGTAGTGATTTCTAGTGATGAATCTACCACTCATAATTTACGTTTGGTGAATTTTTTTGTTGTAATTAAATGATTAACGGGTTCAAACAATTGATTTAGGCTATGCCAGTACTGTTTTACAACTTTAACTGAGCACATTTTAATATGGAGATCATATAAAATATAAAATTAGTCTTATCTAATTTTAACAGAAGCTCCGTTAGTGTAGATTGATCCACTAACAGTACAAATCTTGATGTGATCCTGACAGTTTAGATGCCCAATGAACCAGACTTGGGTCCGATGAGCATCCGAATGCCCCCGCTCCTATGCACCTGGTCTGCACGAAATTTCCAGTCACACCCCAGGCGCATCTGCTACTATTTTTGAACGGCTGGCTGTATACCAGTCTTGATCAAAATTTCAAATGATATTGCATCTTTGCAATACATTAGTAAATTTTCGTATTGCTTGGTAAATTTCAACGCCATAAATTGTTAAGCATATGTGCTAATATGCTATCATGCTTTCAAGACTCGACCCAAATCTGATGCTGTACAATCATGATTCTATACTGAATGTAAACTCCGCATATTTACATTATGCATTAATTTCCAGGAAAACATATTTTCCACATAAAAAGAAATTCTTTTGCTTGTCTTAAATTACTGAAGTTACTCATTACTACACATCACCCATCTTTTGAGCAGCCTCAACATACTGCTCAGCTAGCTTTTTTACCTTATCACCCTCCTTTATTAAAAAATTTGCACTCTTCTCTTTCTGGTGATATTTCATAACTTTTTCTGTTGTTTTCTCAACAGCCCACCTATATTGCCTGACATTTATCACTCCACTTTTGCAAAGAGGCTTGATATGTTCTTTCACATAAGTTTCAACCTGATATCGTGGGGTCCACTCATGATCTATCAGGAATTGTCTAAAAATAGCGTGGCTCTTCAGAAAAATGTTCTTCTAGAAGGTTCATCAGGAAAGTGTAGCTTCTAGAAGGCCCATCAGAAAAGTCCTATTTAGGACAGTCCACGGATTGTGTGGCATTCGTGTATGCCGCATGCGGAATGGAGGAGGTCGCAGGGTCTTCTGACTTAGCAGATTTTCTTGTATTTTCACAATTTCGCATGTTGTGCACTCCGTGTGAGGTGTTGAATGCTCCATGTTATGTCCCATTTTGACTTCCTTTTTAGAAATCACCTAAATATGACATTTTTGCTCTGTTTTTGGCCTAACTACGCAATTTTCTCCAAAACCTGTCAAAATGACTAAAAAACACGTTTGCGGTAAATAAATCGGAAAAATAGCTACTTTGCATTTCCTTTTCGTCAGTTTTCAGAAGAAAAGATAGTGATTTTCGCTATATGTTTTTGTGTCATCAGGTCTAATGAACATGATGAATTTATATATGGAAAGTGCGAAATTAATAGAATATAATTATGCGAAAAAGCTCGATAAGCATAATATATAAATCTAATTATACATCAATTGAAAATGTTTGTATAAATATTGCTATCAGTATTATTTATTTTTAAGGTTTTTGAAAAATAGTATCTAAAATAAACACCGTCTATTTAAGTAGGAAAAAATGGAAAGTATATATTGGGTATTTGTAACTTGGCATTATTTTAGGAATTAACATTAATTTAACTTGTCAACGAAATTTTGTTTTACAACTACTTTGACCAAAAGTTGAGCTATTAAGTACAAATAACACATTCAAATCTTTAGTGTAATCAAGTATGATTGTATTATTTCTTTTTTATATTACTTTATTTATTTATTTTACTGGAATTGTGACTTGTTTAGCATTTAGAAAAAAATAACAGGGTATTTAGAATCGTTATTAATGCAAAAAGGCCTTCAATACTACGCAGCGAGAGAAGCTTGTGTCCTTTTAAATGTTATAGAGCATCTCTATTTCAGCAAATTTAATTAGAATTATTTATTTAATTAGAGCATCTACAACATTGATTTCTTTTAAATTGTTAATTTGATATTTTAATTGCTAATATAATTACTGGAATGTACCACCGTTTTTAAATTAGTAAGTTTGCAACTCTTTAAGGTCCTAATAACAGCGAGCAGATCATAAATCTCTGGGCTGTTTGAGTCACTTAAATCTTTTTGGGCCCAAAACGAAGTTTCTCTTGCGAGTTAAATGGGCCTGCCAAAATCTACCCGATTCGTTTTCCGATCTGTTAGTTGAGAACGGAGTAGGTCCGATGCCCATCGGACCTACTTTTAGGTTCAACGATCATGATGATCGTCCGATCTAATTTAAGATTTTGTGCGCACGAAAATAGACACGCACGAAGTTCAAAGCGTTCCGCACGAATCTTAAAGCAAATCGACGGTGATTAAACCCATCGAACCAGAGTAGGTCCAATGCCTATTGGACCTACTCTCAAGTGTTGTCAGTTACCGAGTTCACAAGTATGATTTCATTTGTTAAACACATTTAACTAGTATTTTAAAATCAAATATGGTATATGTTGAGGGAATATATGGTTTAAGGTCTTTGAATTGGAAATAATATCAGAGATAAATACCTTCTATTTAAGAACGGAAAAAAAAAATGGAAAGGTACGGGTATAGGCAACTCCAAGCTATTTTAGAAATTAAAATTTGTTCAAGTTGTTAATAACTCTTCTCAATTCCATTTTAAGAAGATAGGTCTTCTTTATCAAATTAAATAAGGAAACTTTTATAATTGTCTTCTAAATTCTAGAATTTCACAATGGAATAAAATTATGCGAAAAGCACAATGAGCATAATATAGAAAGCTAATTATGCATCAATTGAATTTTTTTGTATAAATATTGTTATCAGTATTTCTTTTGTTTAAAAATCTTTGAAAAATAGTATAAAAAATAAACCCCGTTTATTTAAGTAGGGCAAAATATGGGAAATATTAGCTATATATTACTTGACACTATTTTAAGAGGCTCTTATCGAGTCCATTTTTAGAAGCCATTTTTTTTTAAAGGAAACTTAATTAGGGAATTGCTTTCTAAATTCTCTCATTGCTGCCGCCTTCCTAATTTGGTTTGTGACACAATGTTATATATATATATACATGCATTATATATCATAAGAACACACTTGGAATAGTTCTACAACAAAATCAATGAAGAGAAAGGTGAAAACCTCGAGAATCAACATGCTCCCAAAAGATCTAATTATTGAGATTGTAGCGCAGCTTGTTTCACATTCTTCTGATCCTTTTGGCGACCTCTATAATCTCAAAAACACGTAAATACTTTCTCTTTATATTTCTGTAAAAAAAAATCTCTTGTACTTTATTTATTTTTAATAATTCTAGTCTTCATCATCTAAGTTTTATGTTACATAAATATTATGACTCATTTAAGAGTCAAAGCCGTTCCTTTTTTTTTTTTTTTGAAAAATTGCTAATCATGCATAGTTTTGAGATCTTTGTTTCAATTCTTTTGTACTTGCATAATTTTTATTTAAAAAATGTTAATCTAGTTTTGAGATATTTGTATGTATGGCCTAACTTGTACATACATACATATATATACACAAGCACAATTTAATATAGAGATCAATTAACTTGAACGATTTGGATCGATGTTTTAAACTTTGAAACTGAAAATATAGATGTGAAGTACCCTAGCCCAACTATATATATATATATATATATATATATATATATATATGAGGAGAGATCAAGTTACAACAAATTTGAGTTACAACAACCATTTTTTTCATTTTCAAAATCCAAATCTTCGATGCAAACCGTTCAAGATGATCTCCACAATAAAATATTCTTGCAGATCAAATTTTATATTTTTTTTTAAATTTTTTTACTATTTATTAAGTATTTTACAAAAAATAGTCATATTCAGACCATTGAATTTTGTACCCATCTTAATAAATAGTAAAAAAATTCAAAAAAAAATTTAAAATTGATCTGCAAGCACATTTTATTTAGATAAATCATGTTGAACGGTTTGGATCGACGATTTGGACTTTGAAAATGAAAAAAATAGTTGTTGTAACTTTATTGTAACTCAAATTTGTTGTAACTTGATCCCTCCTCTATATAATTATATATATACACACTATATTTCATTATTATTTTTTGATCTTTTATTTTTACAGGTCCAAGCTTTTTTATGCCGCGTCAAAAGATCAAATAGTGAAACAACGAATTGCATTGGATAGGGAGTTTCCAAGTTTAAATTGGACAACAACCAATCGTTGCATGTCCATTCTGAACGCTTGTGCAGAAGCTGGTAATGCGGAAGCTTGCTTCATACTTGCACTGGTAAGAAATTAAGTTGTGTAGCTATATATATATCTATTCATTCATGCATGCATCTGTGTTAAGTAATATTATAGAAATGCAAAAGATAGGTTTATAGATAATAATCTTTTTTTACTCGTCCTTTTGAGTCACTTCTGTGAAATATATATATATTTCGTTTGTTTTATTACTGACAAACTTACCATTTGCTAAGCACTTACTTTCAACATGAAGCAGATAAATATATTTGAGAAGAGAGATATCTCGGCAGGAGTAGATCTTTTAAAGAAGGCAACAAGCAAGGGACACAGAGAAGCACTCTACTTGATGAATATCGTAACTCTGCGATTCGAAGAGCATCATCTACTTGGCGCAGTCAATTCTCACAGTACTGTCTTCAGAGCGGATGAAATAAATTTTGGTCACAGTGATGATCAGTTCGAACTAAGCCGCGAGAAAGTTGTGAACCTTATCAGACACATATCATGGAATAAATGGCAGGCTACTGTTGCGGGGAACAAACAACAATGGTGCGAAAATTCAGAATGCGGGATTGTCAGGGGTTGGGATCGTCGAAGAAGCTTTTGCAGCAATGCATGTCGTTGGAATCACGAGTATTTTGCTCTATGCAGAGAGATGTGAAGCAATAATATATTCTATAAGTAGTTAATTTTGGAATAATATAATTTATTTGCTATAGATACTCTTATTTTTTAATTTTAATCATTTAGATGTTCTATTTTCATAAGAAGAATTGATGATTTTGCACCAGTGATATGTAAGAAGAATTGATGATTTTGTACCAGTTATTTATGGTTGACTCTAGCTTGTACTCATAATTTCATCACAGTATTTAGATGTTCTATTTTCATAAGAAGAATTGATGATTTTGCACCAGTGATATGTAAGAAGAATTGATGAGTTTGTACCAGTGATGTAAGAATAATTGATGATTAATTTTGTACCAGTGATTTATGTTTGATGATTTTTGTGGTCAATTTAATGATGAAATGTTCAATTAAACCAACGATTTTGAATTTTTTATGAGCGTCATTATTGTTCAATGATACTGCGATCCCTCTCGGAATCGCAGCAGATTCGGACTCATATATGTATATCTATATGTGTATATATATGTGTGTGTGACTTGTTAAGTAGGAAAATGCATGTTGCGGCACTGTATCACTGTATGTCATTGTTATCCCTTCAGAAGGATATCAGATCCTACACAGGAAACATAACAATTAACCGATTCCATATAAGAATGGAAGAAATTTATCCTCGAAAAAGGATTTTTCGTGTAAACTATATTCGTTCGTTTCCTCCAGTCGAATCAATCCAACGGTTGAGAGGACTTTCATTTAGTTAGTAGCACACCTTGTTGGATAATGGAGGTAAATAACAAGTTTGTATCAAACACCTTGTGTGCATACACTAAATTCATAAAGCGACATGGACAGTCCAGATTGTCCTTCTAATAAACCTGAGCACTTCCTTTATCTAACAAAAAATAATAATAGAGGTCTTGCAATGATGATATATAGTAAGCTTGGCAAAATTTAACTCGACTAAAATAATTCGGCTGCACCCATGTCAAAAATGTTGAATTGGATCACACTACAGGTACACCAAAATACAGATATGAGAGAAGTTTGTTATGTATACATTTTTGTTTTTGCATGAAATATTGCAAAAATGAAGTTTGTTATGATTCATGCGAAGCGAAATGGAAAATATCTCTTCAGAGCAACTATATAGTTCAAAGTTTTACAAATTGAAAATATCACTTTGAATTATTGCGAGAGAAAGTTTTGAACCTTATCAGACATCATGAAACAAATGGCAAGCTACAGCTACAAAGAAACATACAACGACGGTGAAACATAATATTGCCTCGCTAACTGCAATATCCCCCATCACTCCAGCTACTGTCACCCTCAAGAAACTCTTTAGAACTTTAACCAAGCACATTTTAATATGGAGATCATATAAAGTATAAAATTAGTCTTATCTAATTTTAACAGAAGCTCCGTTAGTGGAGATTGAGCCACTAACAGTACAAATCTTGATGCGATCCTGAACAGTTTAGATGCCCAATGAACCAGACTTGGGTCCGATGGGCATCCGAATGCCCCCGCTCCTATGCACCTGGTATGCACGAAATTTCCAGTCGCACCCCCGGCAAATCTGCTACTATTTTTGAACGGCTGGCTGTATATCAGTCTTGATCAAAATTTCAAATGATATTGCATCTTTGCATTACATTAGTAAATTTTCGTATTGCTTAGTAAACTTCGGTTATATTTTCGTATTGCTTAGTAAATTTCAACGCCATAAATTGTTAAGCATGATGTGCTAATATGCTATCATGCTTTCTAGACTCGACCCAAATCTGATGCTGTACAATCATGATTCTATACTGAATGTAAACTCCGCATATTTACATTATGCATTAATTTCCAGGAAAACATATTTTCCACATAAAAAGAAATTATTTTGCTAGTCTTAAGTTACTGAAGTTACTCATTACTACACATCACCCATCTTTTGAGCAGCCTCAACATACTGCTCAGCTAGCTTTTTTACCTTATCACCCTCCTTTATTAAAAAATTTGCACTCTTCTCTTTCTGGTGATATTTCATAACTTTTTCTGTTGTTTTCTCAACAGCCCACCTATATTGCCTGACATTTATCACTCCACTTTTGCAAAGAGGCCTGATATGTTCTTTCACATAAGTTTCAACCTGAAATTAAATCAATTTCAGTTTTACATAGACATCTATTAGCTAGAGCAGAATTGAATACAAGTAAAAAATGAACTCATGGTAAATTATCTAAAATGAAAAATGAGGATATACAAAGAAAATACTCTGCAGTACAGCGAACGCAATATAAGTATCTTATACAACCTGCCAAAAGGCAATATCCTAAATGCCACCACAAAGTATTGCACTTTGCTCAATTATTCAAGCAAATGGGGGCAAATAGGTACCCGAGGCACTTTCTACTTAACTAAATGTACCCTCCTATGTTTTGCAGGGGTACACCTGGTATTTCCAGATTTTGAACAGAAAGAGAGGCAAGTTGCCCTAAATAAACTCCCCATTGTAAGAAAAATATATGATTTACCTTTTTTGATATAGAAAGCGCTGAATCAGATAGCTTTTGGTTCACAGGCCCCCGTGGTTTCTCTCCTTTTGGTGCATTCTCACAGACCATTGAATGGGTAGGTGAGCAACTCAATTTCTCTTTATTATGTGAAATTGACTTGCTACCAGCACAGCTCTCACCCTCCGATTCACACCCGTCTTTCGAATCCTCTCTATTAGTATTCACATTACTATCCTTATTCGCATTTTTATTTTTGTCACAATTTTTCGTATCACCACTTTCTCCATCTGACGCTTTTTTTTCATCTAGTGCTTCATTCTCTGACATCTTTACTACAACTGAATTATCTTTTGGCATGCCCAAATCTTCCCTTTGACCCGATACTGAAGACTCCCATCTAGGAACCATATTGTTATCTAATTTTCCTTCATTTCTCTCCGACTCAGAGCGATCACTCCCAATGCACTCAAAATCAGGCTCCTTCCTTTGTCCGTCTTGCATTTCTTTGGTTTCGGTATGAACCAAATCTGCTTCACCCTTTAATGATGAGTTATCTTCTACACTGGCATCATTTCTTTCTGGGCTATTTGGAGGTGAATCAGACAAAAGCCCGGCCATTCTCAAAACCTTTTCGATATCACTGTCATTCTTTTCAACATCACTATGATTAGCCTTTTCAACATCACCATCATGAGATTTTTCCATATCACCATCACCATCAACACATTCAGGTGTTTCAATATTTGGGATATTTTCTACTTTTTTGTCCAATGTGAATTTGTTGGCATGTTGTCGAAGGGACTGGGAAACAAGATTAAGATAGACTAGTTTACTATTAGACTGCTTGCAGATTTCTTTTTCTATGTTAACTGCATCAGCAACTGCCAGCTCAGTTTCTGCTGACCGACAGATTGAAGGTAGGTTTGCTCTTCGTAAAAAATGTTCAGTAATCCGATAAAGTTGAGCCTGAAAAAAGATTATTTTCGAGTAATTCAATTATAATGATTTTACTTAATATATTTATAACTAATTTAATTTTCATTCTTTTGTTTTGTTTAACTTCTGTCTAATAAATGCCATGCATTCCAGTACAGTGCTGGAAGAAAAAGATCATTAAAATCAGAAAAGTGTGCTATTTATTTTTCATTTGTTTAATTTTTACTGTCCTTCTTTTTTGTTATTTCCTTCTTAGTGTCCGACATTTGATTTCTGTTAACAACAAAACTAACAGTATCATCCTTCAGAAAATAAGAATTACTTGTTCCAGGTTTTTTATTTTTACATAAATCGCACTCGTCAATATTAATGTCTGGGTTGGGTTTTATTCTTTACATACTTACTACAGAGAATAGGTTGACAAGGTAAAGTGATATATTGACCCTTTAAGATCCTAAAATATGAAATTAAGATACCTGCCTAACGGAGATGGGAACTTTGTTATGACGGTCAGCCCCCAGCACCGGTCTCATATCAAGGGGAAGTCTTGCCTACAGATAGAAATTGAAAAACCAAAATGTATTATAATGTCAAATGGTAAGAATTATTGCTAAGAAACAAAAACAGGAAAAAACAACTAACCAGTAAAGGATAATTTCCCTTTAACAATAATCCGTCTTCATCTCTCTCCTGGTTGGAGCCTGAGTTCAATGAGGCATTCTTTCTGGCTAGCACCTCAAGTGCCCATTTCCTTTTATCAGTCTTGATTTCACCAGATTGGTTTGTTATCTTCGCTTGGTTAGTTAACCCTTTTGCAACCGTAATTTTGTTTTCTTTCTTAATGGGAACAACACTTGATTTATCACCACTTTCTGGTTTGTTCTGGTTACTTTTTACAACTGAGGCATCACTAACATCAGACAAGGGCTTTATATCATCTTTTCTTGGCAAAACTGAGACATCGGCTAAATAAACCCTAGAAAGAATTGATTTTTCCTTCTCCTCGTTTTGTCCCTGACAAAGCTCGGACCATGTAGAACCTTTCTTAAGGAGATCAAGAATTGATTGCAAATTCTCGACTTTTTCCTGATTCACCTTTGAATTACACCGGAATCTCCAAAATTCAACCTCACAGTCCCTCTGCCAGGCTGGACGCCTCCTCCCGGTGGAAGTACTGTAGACCTTCTTCATTAAATTCTGACGCGCCTTTCCTGTCTGCGCAGTGGGCCGTTTTGCCCTCACAACAGATGGGCCTGTTTTGTTTGTGGCTATAACTGCACGAACTGCCTTAAGAAGATTATCATCATTTATGGAGTCCTTTAGGGTGTTTATCTCTGTTTGTAGATTATCAACTAAGTCTGATGGTTTCTTTTCTCCTTCCTGGTTTCGCATTATCTTTCTTGTTCTGACCCCCGAATTAACTTTTTCTTTGTTTAAGGTCCTTGGACTCTGCTCAGTAACTATACTCATGATATCTGGAGGGGCTAATTTGGCTTTCTTTGATACGGCCACTGGTTCCATCATAATTTCAGCATATCTTCTTTTAGTGGTTTGAGGTGGCAGTTCACTGAAAGAAATGATAAAAGATAAAATAATTACAAAGCAAATTTTTTTGTTCGGATTGCAGAATCAAGAACTTTGTTTAAGAGAACGGAAAATAATTCCAGTGAATATCATGAGTACAGGAGATTACTTGATCAATGTGTGTGATTGGACAGATGAGGCAGGTGTGAACAGAAATGGAGAAACGCTTGTAACTGTTTTTTTCTATTCTCCAAAGATTGAGAGATTCATGGAGGAAATTATATCAAAGCACTTTTTAATTTTGTGCATGCAATATAAGTTTATACTGTCTCAAACTCCTGTTCTCATGCAATATAAGTTATAAAGCAGACTCCAAACTGAAACTTTATCCGTACAAGGGGTATTGTGGAACTACACATGTTAACAACTAGAAATGATTTTCAAAAATTAATTTTAGCTTATGAAAATTCTGCAAGCATGAAACAAGCTAAGCTCAGAAGAAATTTACCAAAGATTACCAAAATACCTCTATACTGAGGATGTCTTCATATCTTAACTGAATATTAGTTTCAAACAAAAACTAGCAAGACTTGGGAGTAATTTACTTACATGGGATGCTGCGAGACATGACTTGAATTTTCTCCCACCAAATTATCAGCTTCAACTTCCTGCTTCTCCATACTATCAACCATATTAATGTCAGGCGAGGGCACCTTACCTATGGCTGCAATTATATGATACAATGTGAAATTTATTATATGACTGCCAACAAAAGTTAACTCTCTCAGTAATTCATAACCTATACCATTGTGAAAATACCTGGTTTAGTCTCTAGCGCAACAGGTCCATCGCAGATTTCAATTTTGATTTCTTCATTCATTCCAGATTTCAAATTTGTTCCATTAAGCATTGATTCTTCAGAAACAGGCTCACATATAGGAGATAATACCAGTGGAAATTCCTGATCTTTTGAAATCATTTCTGACTCTTTCAAAAGCAAATCTGATTCTGATTCTTTGCCCCTCTCACAGTTGTCAGTGGATCCCTTATGAAATGAGACCACAACTGCAGTTTCACCGTCATCAATAGAAACTGATACATTCCCAGGAAATAACGAGGCTATATTGCCAGCTTCAGTATCAGAATTCTTTTTTGGACTATCTTTGAAAGTAAGAACTGGTTTTGCTTGACGAGTATCAGAAGCACACCTATTGAAGAAGAAGTTAACACAAAGACGCATATTGAGTGGAATAACATAATGTAGGACCTTCTTTTTTCTTTCCTTTTTGATAGCTGCAGTTAGCACCATACTTTTGGAATGATATGACAGAAAGTAAATGTTGATAAAAATGTTGGTAACTTCACCCCGAACTTGTAACAACTATAGATAACAAGATCAGGGCAACTTAGTACACTTCTTGTTCACTTGTGTTTTGACTAGTGAGATATTATCAGAAAATGACACGAAAATGTAGCACACTAGCAGCAAGTTTGCAAAATTGGTGGTGGTTCCTTCCAAGAGATTAAAGAGTTGGTTTTTTATTTGCAAAACACTACACAAAAATCCAACCAGAGAGGACAACTGTACAAGCATCTAAAATTCTAACATAACCAAGGAGAGACAATTAATATATGATCATATCTTGTAAAAAACAATAGAGAAAACTCACAAATGCTAATAGATAATAAGATGCACATGAAAGTGTACACAACTACAGAAAAAGATTATTCATAGATAAACACTAACAGAAAGAATAAATTACCTTGGGCATATCCAGCCTCCTGCAAAACTACAATTTGGGTTGAAATCCACACATATAGCATGATACCTATATTCATAGAAAATCCACACATTATTCAGCATGCGTGATGCACACATTTGTAAACACACATCTCATCCACAAATGTAAAATAAGAAATGTACACAAGTGTCTAATCGCAAACAACATTATCCATATAATTCTCATATTTTAAGGAGATAAAAATAGTACCAGTTTTCACAAGAATCACAAGCAACTGATGTATCACTGATTAAATCACCATATGTTGCTACACCGCTCTGGATTTTGCATCCATCTCCATCCAAACATTGAACATTCTATTATAGAAAGTTTAAATTAGCACAGCTAAAAATCTTTTGTTACTGATTAAAGTTGCACCAACTGGTAACAAAATTCTTCTAACCAGGTTTTCAGTGTGATGCCACATGTTGTATAGAAGAATTTGCAATAGACTAATGAACTAGAAATGATGTGTATAATGTTATTACTTCTTCATTGATATAGTTAGCCGGGAAGTAAAGTGTGTCAATTTCACCCTCCTTTAAGTACCAATCATCACCTTCTCTGAATGGAACACAAAGGTTAAACATAAATTCAGCATTAAAATTAAACAAGAATTTGGTACAGTTGGTACAAATGTAAGGAAAGTTGAGGAATGATCATTCTCACATCGAAAGAGAAGATTCCTCTCCATCAATACAATCGCTCGTATCATCCACCTTGCAATTTAACATTATGAAATCATTTCAATTTATCACAAAAGAAAATGAGAAATTTTATTTGAAATTGCTCCAAACCCAGAATTACAGGATGGAATGTTATAGAGTGGAAGTCATTTTTGCAAATAGGGCAGTGATTTGAAAAGGCTGCCCACTGCTCAATACATTCATAGCAAAACCTGTTTATTAGAAAGAAACTGCATTAGTGAATAAGCCACACATCATTAATCTGTAATATAATTTAGAAGAAAAATGAGCAAGCTCTATTTGCACGTTTGCAAATTTCAATGAATGTTTTACCACATTCACAAATGCCACCAAGAATTTCACATATTTGAATTCAAAACCAGTTTCTTATATTTAATTCAAATAACAATTAAATGCTAAATTTGAGGTTAAATTTAAAAGAAGCAGACAAAATTCTCCTTGATTTCATAAGAACTCAACCTACTTGTTCGTATATACATTCAATACCCTTTTAGCTTTGGAACCCATAATTAAAATTCATGTAGCATGACTGCAGTTCAATTTTGGCTTCAAACGATGCTGGACTTGAGGCAAAATCATCAAGTTTGATACTAAAAAGGTGGTGGGTAGTTGTTATTTTCATAACAGTAAGCCTAATGGTAGGGCTGTAACAGAGAATATACATGTATGATTAGACACAGCAAATATTATACAAACTGAATCTATTTGTAAAAATATCAAGGTCTCCTTGAGAAAATCATATCCATCTGTAAAGTCCCCAATTCTTTTAAAATCCATGAGGTCAGTTGACCAGTTTGACTGTTTGAGGTTCAATTTTCCAACTGCTCATTTTATAGTTTGTTCTTTGTAACATAAACTATCGCTCAGCTGCGACAATTACATCAACATAGTTTTACACATACCAGTGTTGACAACAGTCCAGGACACCTCTCTCAGTTACAACACCAGTGCATATTACACAAACTTCACCACTAAAGGTAGCATCCTCCTTCACAAAAAAAAAATAAACACATCAAAATTTATCAACGAAAATAATATGATAATGACACAGGATTAAGCAATTGTTCAATTCCTGTATCAAATAATCTTTATTAGAAAGACGGCAAGTGTGGAAGTAAATTGTGAGAAAGTAAGTACTAGATCATCCTCGGCACCAAAATCTTTTCCTTCCATAGTTTCTAAGTCAGCATTTTCTTCAAGATCCATGAGGAAACCTGCCAAAGATTTAAAAAAAAACACACATTATATCAGGCTCCAGCTTTTAAATTGACAGAATAAGGTTTACAGAGGCTAAAACTTCTAAATCAATGGAATATGCTAACTTCAAAGTCCAAATGCTGCTTAAGTTTATGCTTCTATATATTATTGGAATTAGGGCATAAAGGACCTTTCGCAGGCTCAAACTTTTTCAAAAAATGGAATGAGGTTTAGAGAGGCTCCAACTCCTAAATCAACGGAATATGCAAACTACGAAGTCAAAATATTGCTCAAGCTTATGATTCTATATATAATAATACAAACAAGCTAACAAACTACTAAAAACTATAAGATGTACTAAGATGAATTTTCATATTAGAAAAACATCTTTTCTTTCAAAAATCTCTTTCAGAATAGAATGGTATGCAACATGTTTTCAGAGAATTAAGAAATAAGATCCACTAAAAGAAACTTTTTTCACAAAAAGTCAAATAAGCAAAAGCAAATTACAAATGTCACAATGTTTTCAGGGCAATTATCAGTTTTTATTTGATTACATACTCTTCTAACAATGTGGCAAATCCCAAGCCGAACAGATTTCCTCGATAAGTAAATTGTAATAAGCAATTAAAGATATGGGACACTTTGACATGGATTATATTTGGTTACAGAATAGAGGGAGAGAAAAATATATCCAGCCAAGCAGATCGAGTAAAGAGAGGAACAACAAATGACATTTTTCTAGGGAGCAAGCTGCTAAATGACTTTCACATTGATCAAATCACAGTTTCCTCAGTTACAAGGTTTGAACGAATTCAACTGCTCTTAAGATGAATGAGTTGAAAAAATTACCAGATTGACCAAATTACATTGAATAAAAAATGAGGTTCAAACAATCAGAAACCAATCATGTCTCTTATCTTGTCAAGGGAACATTTTAATGGACAGCAAAAAACATCTAGTGAACAATACTTAATTGTATCTACCCGAGAAACTCTCAACATTTTACCCTATCTGTCTATGCCTCTCTCAACTTTTAAACTCATTTCCAACTTATCATGATTAAAAAAACACCAGCTTCACTTCCTCTAAAATCCATCAGGACATACACCATGTACAGAAACAAATTGGTACATCTATAAACAAACACTTCAAGGTTGAAAGTTTCAGGCATTGATTGAATATATGGAGATAGTTTTCTCGCTTTACTAAAATCCACTATATATAACTCTTGCTCTGTACAAAGTTCGAGATCGATCATCCAGACTAATATAAAACGATGCGATTATCAATAGGAAAAAGATGAAATTAACTGAAAATTGAAAAAAAAAAAAAAAAAAAATAGATTCGGGAACGAGAGCATTACTGGGGGAAGAAAAGGTTGCAAGAGGTCAAAATTGAGAAATTGAAAGAAGGCAGTGGAAGAAGAGGCGGTGCGCGTACCTCCGGTAGTCAGATGGTGGTGATCACAGTTCTCACTCTGTCCGTCCGTTCGTCGGAAGTAAAGAGGGACGAGACGGGAAATTTTTCTTCACCTTCACCGGAAGGGAATACACTGCCAAGGGGGACCCGCTTAATTGCCTCCTTCTCCGCCGCGGAACAGCTTGGGTCCGATGCCCATCGGACTCAAATTTGGTCCGATGGGTTTTCGACCGTCCGATCTACTTTGAGATTCTCGCGCAATTTTAAAGCATACGCGAAAGTTTCGGGCGCGACTCTTGTAGCAGATCGGACGGTCAAAGAACTCATCGAACTCACTTTGAGTCCGATGGGCATCAAACCCAACCACCTCTCTTTACGCCGAGGTTAGAAAGGAAATTCCGGGCTCAATTACTTAACGAAGCCCAATAAAGTTACAATTGCAGCTTATACAACTTCCTATGTGGGCCCAAATGTTCTGCTTTTGAGGCCTTGAGAAAGCACTTCCTATGTGTGGATTTTATTTCATTTTTCCATCAAATGGTTGGAAATGAAAAATAGGGTTCTTTATTTTCAAAGCGTGAATAACATGGAACAAAACCGATTAATGAATTTATAATCTTATTTCCTACTTCCTAATAAGTTGAGTTTGTTTGGATAAGATTTGCAGTCTCAAATTACAAAAATTAAACAGTGTTATGAATAAAATATTTATGAAGATGTTCATCTATTTACAACTCTTCTATTTTGTAACTCTCAACATTAATCACCTCAATTCATTCCCCACTACTATTAGAATTCATTTCTCCATTAATTATTGGATTAATTTACATGGCTATTCATTTACAATTTGTAACCTATAAATAGAGGCTTTGTAATATTGTATTGTACATATGTAAGACACATGAGAACTATATTAATAAAGAGATTGTCATCTTTTATATGTTCTTCCTATCTTACTTATTTTCTTTATATTTATTTTATTACACACTATCAGCACGAAACCTCTACTAGTTGAAGATTAAAGGTAATTTCTTAATATGTTAGTAACATTTTTATATTATATTATGATAATATTTTATTTTATATTGTGTTATCTTTTTACATTATTTTGCATTAAATATATATTATGTTAATGAAAATGGCCCAAAGCCATCTGAGTATATATTATGTTAATTAAATGGTCCGAAGCCCTCTGAATATAAATTATGTTAATGAAATAGCCCGAAGCTATATGAATAACGTAACGGTCCGAAGTCATTTGTTAATAATAAATTCTCGGTTTTATCAATTGGTCTGAAATCATTTTAGTAATTTTATCAATTGGCCCGAAGCTCAATTATAAGATTAAGTTATTGAAGATATAGGGAAATAAATCAAATAGATTTATTTTATGTGGTAACAAGAAAAGGATTTTTTATTTTGTTTCTTTTTGTTCTTCGATACACGATTATTTTGTTTTATCAATTCGATCATAGAGTATATCACAAATAATTGTTGTAATATATTTTATATAAATAATGAGGAGTTGTACCTCTCTACAGAAGAGGTTGTAAAACAAAAATTGACAAAGAGTAAATACAAATTATATCAAGTAATGTCTTTTCAATTTTTCTAATATTTGTGCAATATATTATTTTATTTCAATAATTTAATCTTTGCGAAGAAGATTTTAAAAAAATATTAAGAAGATCTTTTGGAAGAAGATTTTAAGAAATATTAAGAAGATTTTCATGAAGAAAATTTTAAGAAAATTTATATGATGTGAAAAATTTACATCATATTCATATTATTTTTTTTAATAATTTAATCTCCTTATGCTTGAACAAAATATTCCAATGGGTCATTCTCCATTTCCTGAAGTGAATGTAGATATATATAATAATAATAATTTTGGACAAACTCGTGGACGTGGACATGATCGAGGTTATTATCATGGTGATTATTCCAAAAACACACATTTTCACCGGGAGTGGAAAGATAATGAAGAAAATAATAAGAAAGAGAAAAATGAAAAATAACAAACAAGAAAATTCATGCTATTATTGGTCACGTACATGTCGTACGCTAACGTACCTGTAGTACGCCGATATCATGCATGGTGACATTTATCAAGCATCATTGAAAAAAAAATAAGGAGAAAAAGATCGAAACAAATTAATATTACTCATTTGGATGTTGATGTTGATGATTTCTTTATCAAATAAAAAAAACTAATCACTTGATTATAAATGAAATAAACTAATTAATTAAATTTGATTTTTGTTATTGTTGCATTAGTATTTATTGTATTTATTTTTAAAAATAAAGAATAAAAGTTTAACTACTTATTTATTCTTTTTATTGTTTATTGTTGAAGTGGTCTTTATTATTATTATTATTATTATTATTATTTTTGTTTCAATAGAGCATGAATATTTTTTTTGTTAACAATGACATCAATAATTTACTAATCTATTATTATAAATATTGCAAAGTTTAAACTTAGAGCTAAAGTTCTATTTGAGTATAGATTCTTTATAATAATAATAATAAAAAATTAAAGAAGAGCTCTAAGGAGGGATGTATTTGTAAAATTTATTTTGTTCTAATTGTGGGAAAATAAAAAGGATGATCTGCATAAGCAGGCATGGATGACACATTTATGGGTTGCATTAGTACACCTCTATTAAAGAGTGACCATTAATCTAAAAATGCAACAGTTTTTTTTTTTGAAAAAATATTTTATGCAACATTTTAAATAAACGGAATTTGACCATTGATCATTTAAGTAGTACATTAGCTTCATTAAGTGCTTGCCACTGTAATTCTTTTAAGGATATCCAATGGAAAGAAAAATGCCCTATAAAAATATAAAATTTAAATAATATTATTTTATGTATCATCTTCGAAGATAATTTTTTTTTTTTCTTATTTAGTAATACAAGAAGCAAATGTTTAATACTATTTTGGGTAGTACAAAATTGATTGAAGGCCCTGGAAGAGCAACTTTCTTGTTACATGGAGGAACACAAATTTATATTGATGATATATTTTATTTTTCTAAGTCTCAAAGGAATTTGTTAAGTTTTAAGGATATCCGTCGAAATGGGTATCATGTTGAGACAACTAGTGAATAAAATATCGAATATATTTATATTACTAGTATAATCTCAGATAAAATGCATATTGAAAAAATTGCTTATATTTTTTCTCTGATTTGTACTACATATATATTAGTACAGTTGAAGCACATGTTATTGTAAACCAGAAGTTTACAGATAAGAATATGTTTATAGTTTGGCATAACCGGTTGGGCCATTCCGGATCAATAATGATGCGAAAAAATATTAGAGAATTAATGTGGACATCCATTAAAGAGCCAGAAGATTATTTAATCTAATGAATATTTATGTGTTGCTTTCATTTCTAGAACGTATACAAACTTACAAAGTGATATTTGTGGACCAATATATCCACCATGTGAACCGTTTATATATTTTATGATTTTAAATTAATGCATCAATAATATGGTCACATGTATGCTTATTATCAACTCGCAATATGATGTTTGCGAGATTACTTAATTGATTTGATTAATAGCATAATTTTATGATTATTCAAATAAGAAAATACGTTTAGACAATGAGTGAATTTATATCTCAGATAATGCACGTCCATTGGAATTGATATTGAACATCATGTAGCGTATGTTCATACACAAAATGAAAAACATGTTATTTTACATGCAACAACAGTAATTCGCATCAGGCCAACTAGTTATGATTAAACCTCTCCATTATAATTGGTTTTGGTCACATACCTAATATTTTCCATATAATAATTGTTTTGATGTGCGGTATAAGTTCCAATTGCTTCACCACAATGCACTAAAATTGAAACTCAAAGAAGATTGAGAATTTATGTTGGATTTGAATCTCCGTATATAATAGAGTATCTAGAATCATTGACGTGAGATTTATTCATCGGTTAGTTTTTCCAATTGTGATTTTGATGATTCAAAATTCCCAATCTTAGAAAGAGGAAACAATCAGTTGGAAAAAAAAATTAGTTGGAATGAATTATCATTGTCTCATTATGATCCTCGTACTAAAGAATGCAAATTAAATATTAAAAAAATAATTAATACATTTGCAAATATTAGCTAATCAATTGTCAAGCGCATTTACAGACTTAAAGAAAGTGACCAAATCGCATGTACCAGCTGCTAATGCTCCAATTAAAGTCAATGTCTTTGTTGGACAGACTAATGAAATTTTAACACGCATGAAACATGAAAGGCCAATCGATTCCAAAGATAAAAATTCTCAAAAAAAAGAAGCAAAGAATGAAAATGATCAAGTCGATGATATGATAATTTCAGATAAAACTCCAGAAGAGAATCAAAATAAGTAATATTGGAGTTTCAGCAGAAACTCAGGTATTTGAAATTCATAAAATGAAGAGATCTCGATAAATTATATCATGAATGGAATAAGATGGAACCGAGATGAAATTAATGTCAATGATATTTTTGCATATAGTATTGCACTTAATATAATGAATATTGAGGATCAAGACCCGAAGTTTATAAAAGAATGTCGACAAGGAAATGATTGGTCAAAAATAAAAAGGCACAATTGAGACAGAATTAAATTTTCTTAAACAAATAAAAGGTTTTTGAACCTGTAGTCCCAATAATTGAAGGCATAAAGTCCGAAAAATAGAAACTGATATTTACGCGAAAACAAAATGAGAAAGATGCAATTTTGAGATATACTTACTGTGGTGGATGCAATAATTTTTTGGTAATTAACTAATTTGGCAATGCTTAAAGGACTTGATTTGCGTCTAATAGATGTTGTTACAACATATTTATATAACTCGCTTGATAATGATATTTATATGAAACTCTCTGAAGGATTTAAGATGCCTGAAATATGTAATTTAGGTTCTCGAGAATACTATTCAATTAAATTGAATAAATCTTTATATGGATGCAATCTAGACACATGTGGTATAATCGTCTAAGTGAATATTTATTGAAATATGGATATAAAAATGATACAACTTGTCCATGTATTTTCATGAAAAGTTATGAAAATGAGTTTGTTATAATTGCAGTTTATGTTGACGATCTTAGTATCATTGGAACTCCTGAAGAGCTTCCAAAATAAATAAATTGTTTAAAGGAAGAATTTAAGATGAAAGATCTTGAGTGAATAAAATTTTGTCTTGGATTGCAAAATGAACATTTGAAAAGTACCATCTTTATACATCTAGAAAAGTATATTGCATGTGTGTTGAAAGAACATTTGATGAAGAACTATTTGGCCCTAAAGTGTAATGTCTTAGTGCAATAGAAACACTTATGTATCTTATAGTACATATAATACATGATATATCATTTGCTGTAAATTTATTAGCAATATATAGTTCTTCTCCCACGCGAAGACATTAGAATGAAATTAAATACATGCTTCTTACCTCCGAGAAATTTTAGCAATACATGAAGCAAGCGAGAATATGTTTGGTTAAGATATGTGATTCAACACATTCAGCAGATATGTGACTTGTCTTATGAAGAAATGATTCTAACGATCATATATGAAGATAATATTGTATGTATTGCTCAATTAAATGAATGATACATTAACCAAAAATTCTTTTCACACATGATATCCAAAAAGGATAATGCTATAAATGTTCAGCAAATTTGTTCAAGTGAGAATCTAGTAGATTTATTTACTAAGGCGCTCTATACTTTAATATTTGAAAAGGTGATCCGTAATATTGGAGTTGGTCGACTTAAATATCTTGATTAATGTTGCCATCAGGGGAAGTTAATATGCATTACATTTTTCTTTACCATGGTTTTTTCCATAGGGTTTTTCTGGTAAGGTTGTAGTTGCGTATTAAAAGAATAATGTATTCTTTTTCCTTCAATAGATTTTTATTCCATAGGGTTTTTCCTAGTAAGGTTTTAATGAGACATATTCTTACGTATTGAATATATAAGGAGGAGTGTTATGAATAAAATATTAATGTGATATTCATCTATTGGCAACTTTTCCATTTTATAACTCTCAACATTAATCACCTCAATTCATTATCCACTATTATTGGAATTCATTTTCCCATTTATTATTGGATTAATTTTAGATGGTTTTTCATTTATAATTTGTAGCCTATGAACAGAGGATTTGTAATATTATATTGTACATATGTAAGACACATGAGAAATATATGAATAAAAAATTGTCATATGTTCTTCATATTCTGTTTGTTTTCTTTATATTTATTTTATAACTAACAGACAAAAATCCAAAATTTTAAATATACTCAAGTTATGAAGGAAATGAATTAGGGCCGATTGACGAATAGTTAACTTGACTATTTTCAAATTAATTCAAAAATAATTTGCAAAAGGAATAGAAAAAGGTTTTGTCGTTTTAGATATGTAATTGACTTTATAAATTGGTTGTATATTACTTCATACAATTTAAGTATCAATTAATTCAATAGAAAATGGTTAATATTATATTGTTGCAAATTTTATTCTTTGATTGAATGATAAAACTTGTATCAAATCATCCTTTATATCCATGATAGACCAAATATTGAAAAAAATATATCAAATTAATTGATAATAAATTAATCACTTTCTGCCAATTAAAAAAAAAATAGACCAATCTTAGAAACATACGAAACGTCCTCAAAATTGATCGACTAATTCGCATTGTGATCCTGTGCAGCGCAGCACATTTTAGCTTAGAATCTGATCCGTTCGATCTTTATAAAATTTCGTGCAACTCAAATCTCCGAACTTATTTTGAAAATCTACCGGTCCTCGTCTCCTTTCGCCGCCTAATCCATTCAAGGAAACAATTTGGGTCCGATGCCCATCGGACTCAAAGTGAGTTTGATGGGTTCATTGACCGTCCGATATACTTCAAGATTCGCGCAAGGTATGCTTTAAAGTTCGTGCGCACGAATTGTGAAGTGGATCGGACGGTTCTAAACCCATCGGACCGAAGCTGTTACATTGTACATTGAAGAAGCCTCCATGGAAGTGCGATAACAAGGAAAAGAAAAGGACTAACCAGAATCTTCCCGTAATATCCGCGCCTTTATGCTATTTGCTACCCCTGAAACGCCAAACAACATGTCAAATTACGAAAAGAGCTACCATCTACCCTCCCCGTTACCATCTCGTCTGGTTAATTTCTCTCATACTCGGGGGCAAATAACAGTCGATTTCTTAATTATTAACACCCAATAGATAAAGGGCAGCATATTTAGTTCTTCACCATCTTCCAGTTGGGACTTGGGGTCTCTTCTCCGCTCTTCAGTGGCGATGCGGAGCAACCATGGAAATTGTAAGCTTGAAGCCCTGTTTTAGGGTTTCCTCCTCTCTCCTCCCGCGAAAGTCTAACGCTAACCCTAATTCAAGAAAATTCAGTTCCATATCAACCAGACCTTACTCACCCGCCTTTTCCAAGTTCAGGTCATTTCCTCTGAAAAACCCCCGATTCGAAACATTACAAAAACAATCCAATGCGATTCCTCATTTCTTCTTCATCTTTTCCTTACTCCAATCTCTCCCAAGGCTTCAATCTTTCCTCCATGGCGGTTTCTCTGACCCCACCAGTAGGCCTCAGTTCAAGTGCCAAGCTGGCATTAGTACTATCCTCATGAGCACTACTGCAGCCGCTATCTCCAAGTCGCGTGTGAGCCCGTTTCTATGCACATTGGCTGCCAATCCGACCTTTGTTTCCGGATTAGTCGCCTGGTTTCTGGCACAGACTATGAAGGTTTTTCTGAATTTTTTCGTGGAGAGAAAGTGGGATTGGGGAATTTTGTTTAGTTCTGGTGGGATGCCTTCTTCGCACTCTTCTCTTTGTACGGCTCTGACAGCCTCTGTGGCGTTGTGCCATGGGATTAGTGACTCGCTGTTTCCTGTTTGTTTGGGGTTTAGTTTGATTGTGATGTATGATGCCATTGGTGTCAGAAGGCATGCCGGGATGCAAGCCGAGGTAAAATATTCTATCTGGCTTTTAAATTTCCAGTAAATTAGTGTTGAATTAATATGATCAACAGGGGGATTATCATTATGTACCTCAAATTTTCTTTCTGAGGCATTTTGTCAAACACAATGGTGGTGCCCATTATGACTGATCTAGCTTTGCAGATATCTGTAACAGCAGTCACAAATTGGCTTAAACCATCCGATATCCACATCAAATATGTTTAATTTAAGAATTGTTTGTTAGTATTGGGATGGTTACAGTCTTACAGACTAGTACTAGGAAACAACAGTACAGTACCAATATTGGTAAGATAAGCTATGAAGAAACTGTTAAACAAATACAACAGAAATGAAGAGCTCAGAGTCTCAGATCGGTTTACCCAAAATCAAACTAAGATTGGACCAAAATCGAAATAAAGTAATATATAGATGAAATAAGGGACAATTTGACTATTGAAAGTTGCAAAAAAGGTTTAATATTAGGTGGGGAACAAAGTTGTGGTGAGTATCAAATCCTTATATTTGCTATAATTTTGTGTATATTTTAATTTCTTCTTTTTTATATTTATCTTGTTTTCCTTTTGTGAAATTTAGGTGCTCAATAAGATCATTGAGGACCTATTTCAGGGGCATCCAATAAGCGAAAGAAAATTGAAGGAGCTCTTAGGTCACACTCCTTCTCAGGTTTTCGCAGGGGCAGTTTTGGGAATTTTAGTGGCGTGGTTTTGTTGCCAAGGCTGTATTGTTCCCATTTAGTTTTAATTTCTAATACAATTATTGGGTAATATCTCTGAAAGGGGAAGTACAAACATGTTGATAAATCTTTCAGGGTGTAACAAAAACACAAATAGTTTTTTCTGTTCCTTTTGACTTTAACTACTAGACTAGAGAATGTGGTGATCTTATTTTTCTTTCTTCATTTTTAATCTCTAGATGGTTCTAGCCTTGTTGGCCTAATTAATTATAAGCATAGGTTGTAAGTAAAGTCACAAAGCTAATATTACTCTGGAAAAATCATATTAATGTAACACAAGTGATGGTTAAAGAGGACTACTTTTAATGTGATTTAATTTGTTCGGCTCAAAATTTGTTTTCCTCGTGTGTTTCTTGTGCTTATCTTGCTTGCCATACTACTGATGGAATTGCGTGTGATAAGATGAAATGGATAGAACAATGATGAATTTCATATGGCATAGGATGATGCAATTCTGGGTTGAAGTCCAATTTTATAACCTGTTCAGATCTTCATCGGAAAAAACCGCTGAATAAATTGTTGGATTATTAATAATCATCTTCATACTATTTCTCCTATTTTTTTTTTTAGTCCCGTAGGCAATAATATTTCTCCTATTGGTATTTACCTCTTTGCAAAAAGGTTTTTTTTTTTTTTTTTTTTCTTCAACCAGTGAGGCAAAGGCTTTTGATTATATCTGTTGGAACTATTTACTTCAAAAAAATGAGGCAAAGGGTTTCTTTTTAGGGTATTATTTACCGACATTTTTATTAATATCCAAAGTTAATTATAAATTAATAAATTTACCCATGATTCCGAATTTTACCAAAAAAATATTCAAATCGGCCATAAAATTGCGGGTTTTTTTTTTTTTAAAGACACTATGAAGAGCAAGATAATGAAATCTAATACTGAAAATTTGAATTTTTTGTTTAAATTATTTGTTAGATTACTTCTTTTGATTTATAATTAGCATATTTATACTAAAATACACTAGTTTACTTGAAATTATGTTGAATTACACTATATTACAATAAATTATGTTGAATTACACTAAATTACGTTGAATTACGCTAAATTACAATAACTTCGCTAATTATGCTGAAATACGGTAAATTACGCTATACTACGCAAAATTACACTAAAGTAGACTGATTTTGTGCCATCTTTCATGAATCATAAAAAATAGTAAAAATTGGTATTCGACAAGTTCATTATGTAACTAATTTATTGAGCTACTTAGATTAAATAATAGAAATGAAAATCTTAATTGGAAACTTAAATTCAAGTTTTGAGGCCCTTTCATGAAAAACGACATAGTGGTCACTGACGCATGCGTATTTTTGCAAGCTTTTTGAAAAGTGGTCATTTGCTGAAATAAGACACTCGAGCGCCGTTTTATAACCGTTTGAAGTTTCGTCGTCGTTTTTCGTCTTTTCAGTGAAAATATCGTCCCTATTCATATGTAATTTAGCGTAATTTACCATATTTTAGCGTAATGTAATGTAATTTAATGTAATTTAACGTAATATAGTGTAATTTAACATAATTTCAAGTAATTTAGCGTATTTTTAGTATAAATATGCTAATTATACTTCAAAAGAAGTAATCTAACAAATAATTTAAACAAAAAATTCAAACTTTCAGTGTTATATTTCATTATCTTGCTCTTCATAGTGTATCTAAAAAAACAAAAAAAAAAAAGAAGAAGAAGAGAAAACCGGCCATAAAATGATCAGTTTCTGGGGGAGAGAGGAAACCGGCTATTTTATGACCGGTTTGGATATTTTTGGAAAAACTCGGGAATCATGAATAAATTTATTAATTTGTAATTAACTTTGGATATTAATAAAAATGTCGGTATTATTTACTTCAAGTCTTCTAATGAAAGATATAATACTTGCTTCACGTGTATTTTGAAGACTGAAGTATTATCTTTCATTATGTTGTATACACGTAAATTTTTATTTTTAGTTGATAATACTATTTTTTTCATATATACTTGAAGTCTTCTAGTGAAAGAAAATACTTGCTTCAAAATTATTTAAATTTATATTAGCAATATACTGTAAATAGTAAATACTTTAGTTTGTTTGTAACCTTTAAATTAGCATGCTACGATTTCATTATTCTTTTTTAAATAATTGACACTATTTTGAACAACTGAAGAAATAATTTGGAGTGAGGCTATGGTGCTATGCATAGCACGGATGGGGTCCGTGCTACGGCCAAAAATTTGACTTTTTAAAATCCTAATGGTCGATCCAACCGTTCAATGTGATAACCATATGAATATGTACTTGCAAACTAAATTTTATATTTTTTTGAATTTCTTTATAATTTTTTTAGATAGGTAGAATTTTAATGGTCCAGAATTTTCAGAAAACACTGATTTTTCTACCTATCTAAAAAAATAGTAAAAAAATTCGAAAAAATATAAAATTTAGTTTGCAAGTACATATTCATATGATTATCACATTGAACGGTTGGATCGACCATTAGAATTTTAAAAAGTCAAATTTTTGGCCGTAGCACGGACTCCATCCATACTATGCATAGCACCATAGGCTCACTCAATAATTTGTCAAAATAATAAGCACTAGCTGCTTTAAAAATACAGGCGTTAGTCAAGACAAACTGGAGCTAGAGATGACATTATTTTAATTAGGTCCTGGTCGAGTCATGTTTGGATCTGTGGGGTTCAGGTCATCTAGGTTGGCCGGTTGGTCGAGTTGGCGAGTCAAGAGTTTTGGATCGTCTCGCGTTTCATATCATTCTAATTTGGGTTAGGTCGATCAATTGGAGTAACTACATGCCTACATTCCAGCATGTCTGTTTTTGTGAGCAAGTCTAGCACATACAGCCATCTCAATACTGCTATGTCTAGTATGCATTACATTTACCTAGTTTCTTGGTTTCCTTGTAGAACTAATTTTATTGACACAACGATATTATTATGTCAGTAATTTCATCTGGGTCGACTCCGTAGCTTGATTTTCATTAATGTCAATTACTTTACAAACTGCCTCATCCAAAAAATTTCATTTTCTTAATTACTCGTAGCGTGAGTAGTTATTTTTTAAATTTTGTCAAAGAGTTTGTGGTTCCTTTCTCTTTCTCTTTGCAGGTTTTATAAACATTGACTGTGGACGTGCTGCAAATTCTAGCTTTTACGATGGCAATTCTGAGTTATCTTTCGTGTCTGATGATCAATTCATCGACAACGGAGTGAGCCAAAGTCTAAAATCACTATGGCTCTATTTATCCTACGGACGCCACCTCAGCCTCCAGGTAACCATTCATTATGATTTGGCCGAACAACTCTTTAGCAGGATGAATCGCGTGGCCTCCAGTTCGCACGCTGCTGTATTCTCCATTTCTGAATTATGTGGCCCACTCGTCAGCTATTGTGTCGCTCAAACGGTCACGGACTCACGGGTATTTTAATAAAAACGGGGCCAAGAATATCAAACAGTCAGGCAGGAATTCCAATTACCAAAGGTAACAGAATATATTGTTTTGAATCTGGACCGTAAATAAGAATCCCCACGACTATTATAGAGGCCAGATTTCTCAAATTCAGATCGGACGGCCATAATCTAGAGAGAAATATTCTGTTACCTCAGAGAAATGCATTCGTGTGTGACCGTGCACCTGACCGAGCCGCCCGCCAGTTTCTTCTTCTTCGTGACGTCCTCCCGGGTCAAAGACAACCCGTTTCGCCCCAATTCCACGCCAGTCTTGATTCAATATAGAAATTTGAAGTGTGATGGGCCGTGTTTTGGGCCGAGTAAGTCGAATAAAGAAGAAAACATTGGGCTTCGGTAAATAACATCAAACAAGGAACTAACCATCCGTCGTCAACCTAACTCGCACGGATAAGCACACGAGTGTCTCATATGGTTTTATATTAATACAAAAGTATTTTGTAAAAAGAAATATATTTATAAAATATAAATAGTTTTAAAAATTAGTTGATAAATTAATCTTCAATCAAAAAACATAATGATATGTCAGTATTTGAAATTGCACAAACATATTACCTCTTCCGATTTTTGAATAATAACTTAATAAGTATATACTATATGTATATCTCATAATGAGAGTTCAAATGCCTTCATTTTTATTCTCTATTTTTAGAACAATAATAACTTAAATTTTAAACTTAATTGTTAAATAGAACCATTAGATATATATGCTTTTATCTATGCACACGTAAAATATCACGACATTTCGATTTTGTTTTGATTAATATCAAGAGTTTGCAAAAATACACCGATGTGGACAAATTCTGAACGTTGATTTTTCAACTTATTGATTCATATAAAAACCAAAATCGAAAAATTATCATCTTTTATGTCCTTGTAGAGAAAATAATATATATCACATCTAACATTTTTATTTTGACATATAAATTGTAGAATTTTTACTAGTAGAAAATTAAAAAGTGGAGACATGACGAACGTAAAAAAATTAAAATAGAGGCATTTCAACCCTCCTCGTCTTTTATAGTATTTAGAAATAATTTTTTTATGACAAATTTATTCAACTTGAGAATAAATTTCTTTTAATTATTTTTTTGTATATGCAAAGTAGAAAACAACAAAGAAAGAATTATGTAGAGTAGAGGTTTTAATTTGTTATAAAGTAAACACGGACCTACCTACATACCGTAGTTGTTTCTAATTTTTGGTGTGTTTAAGCAAGTCGTTAACAAATAAAACTTTGGTGCATTAAATTTTAGGGTCCGCCTAGCTCTCCCCCGTGAACAATCCCCCGTTTCATCCCTCGTCAGTTGCATTAATTAAGGTAGTTAGTTAGTTAGAATTTATAACTGTCAGTGTATTTTAGGAATTTGCAGAAGTATTCATATGTAGCACAACTAGTATTCGTCCATCTATATGAAGGTATTCACATTTGCAATAGAAACATATTTGGATATATTACAACAAGAAAGTAAGGGACAAACAACATGTGTGGGGGACCGCACAATTGTCAGAGCATTAATTAAGTGGGGGACCGCTTAACCGTCAGCGCATTAATTAAGTGGGGGACTTCTAACTACCTTCAGCTCATTTTAGAAATTTACAAAAAAAGTATTCATCTGTAACACAACTAGCATTCATCCATCTATATAAATGTATTCATCTTTGCAATAGAAGCATACTTGGACACATCAATCACTCATCTTTTACACGTTTTTAGAGATGGGTTTTTTTTTTCTCCGTTCAATCTAACCAATATTTCTGACGATCTGTGAGGAATTTTGCAAATTTAAAACCACGAATGTCTTCTAAATAATTTTCTCTTTCAAATGAGATCCATGATGACATACTTTCGAGTTGTCCGTTGCACAAGTATTCACACCTCGTCATGCAAGTATTCATCCCGCATTAAGCAAGTATTCATCCTCATCGTGTAAGTGTAAATAGTTAATGTACCAAGAGTATTACACGTTTTTAGAGATTGGTTTTTTTTTCTCCGTTCAATCTAACCAATATTTCTGATGATCTGTGAGGAATTTTGCAAATCTAAAACCACGAATGTCTTCTACATAATTTTCTCTTTCAAATGAGATCCATGATGACATACTTTCGAGTTGTCCGTTGCACAAGTATTCACACCTCGTCATGCAAGTATTCATCCGCATTAAGCAAGTATTCATCCTCATCGTGTAAGTGTAAATAGTTAATGTACCAAGAGTATTACAAACATATGTGCATACCAAACAAATAAAAAGTATTCATATATCAAGTATTCATACATATAAGTTAAAGTATTTATACCTAAGATATTAAGTATTCATCCATAAACGTTGAAGTATTCATCTCTAAAACATTAAGTATTCATCCATATGTACTTAGTACGCACTGTTCTAATTCACCATTAATGAAGCTTTGTTCTTTGCAAATAACTCGGATCTGACCCGGCGGTCGACAGTGATGGATCTACTCCGGTGGAGGCGGAGGTGGGAGAGAGAGGAGGCGGAGGTGGGAGGTGGGAGACAGAGGTGAGAGACGGAGGTGGAGGTGGGAGAGGGAGGCCGAGAGGGAGAGGTGGGAGAGGCGGGCGGAGGCGCAGAGGGAGAGGTGGGAGAGGCGGGCGGAGGTGGAGGCGGAGGTGGAGAGGGAGAGGTGGGAGAGGGAGGGAGAAAGATGAAAGAAATAAATTGAGAAAATTGGGTAATTAATTTGTAAGGCCATTAGGTAGTTAGAATTTTGAATTATAGTTAGAAAAGGTAGTTAGTTAGTTGGGGAATGAAATGGGGGATGGATAGATGGGAGAAGATATAATTACCCTAAATTTTAATATTTTTTTTTTGCTTTTTATTGTATTTAGTTTTTAAACCTTCAATTACTATATGCATTACTACGTACTGTAACGATATTGGTTTATAGTCGTAAAATTATATCTCATTCAAATTTTTTGCCAAGAAGTTTTCATGGATAGACGTAGCTAGGGGAGTAGAACCAAGAATTAGTGGTTTAATAATTTGATATTGGAGTGTGCATTTAAAAAGTCAAGGTCAAACTGGTAACAACCGGATGGTTGACTATTTTTTTTATTAAGTCAAGTCAAGGACTAACATGCAAGAACATGATGCATGTCCTTGCGACCTGGTCCTGGTGAGATGCTAATTAATAAAAGTGACGCTCTTTAATTTATTTGCAAGTGGAGATTACTTGCGACTAATTACCAGTTGCGCTAGCTATAAAAAACAGTCCTTCTTGCTCAGCTTTAATTTCCAGACGACAAAGAACAGCAATTGTCGACCTTGTCAGAAATGGTGCGGAGTTGCTCACTTCTTCTGGTACTAGCTGTGCTTGTAATTGGAGCCCATAGCCAGCTTGATTCTCTAGGTAAGACTATTACTTTTGCCTAGCTAGTTTCTCTCAGTATTTTCTCTGTTTTGTTTTTCATGTAATTTTGTTATTAGTATAAAACGACTATATAAGCACACAAAAATAAAACAAAAAATCAATCCAACGAACCTCAAAATTCAGCAAGTGAAAGAAAACAAATGAATGTTGTTGTGAGAACTTAATAATGATTAACCCGAAGCTTTATCGACTCAAGAAAGTGCCTCGCTACAAAGCGTTGCTTCAGTTTAAAAATCCATTTTTACTAAATGGTTCACAGGTTTTGTAAAAACCAGTCAATATATAAATCCGGTTTTTATCAGTTTAAATGCATATCCAATTTTGTTATTGTACCAACTCGGAATGATCTTCTGGTCCGGTTTTTTCTGGCCGGACCACCCAGTCTTGTCCGGATTTAATAACAGTGTCAAGAACTGGTTTTATTGACTTAACGATATTATTTCTGTAATTTCATCTGGGTCTCAGTTGCTTTATTCTCATTTATGTCAATTAAATTATGAACTGCATGCGTCATCCAGAAGTTTCCATTTTTTTTACTCGTAAACTGCGAGTAACTTGATTTGGTTCAAAATTGAATTTAACCAATCTTTGCTTGACGCACACATGGCATCCATCTTTTATCTCTTTATTGTAAATCTTTGTATCAATTAATTTATTATGGATGGATTGAAAAAGTAACTTTCCAAACTGAGTATTTTTTTTTCTGTTCTTCCGTCACTTCAACTTCTACTTCAGAACATTTTTTTTTGTTGATAAAAAACAAAGATCTAATGAATATGGTTCGGTGAGTCTGAATTGAAAAATTGCAGTGCACATGCATTAACATTCTCTTTCTTTTCGGGAGGAGCGTGCATTGACATTCTTAGTTAATAAATAATGAAACAAAATATCCCCAATTGTGTAATATTCCATAAATGCCATTTATAATTTGATATACTTGGCTGAACTAAAATGATATTCAAATTTGGTTAATTTAAGACGTAACTAGAAAAGGTTGAAAAAATGAAACAAAATAGATTTTAAGATGGATTTGGCTAAACTATATAGTCCGTATGAGGAACTGTGTCGTATCAAATGTCATTTGCTGGCTTGCTGCTGTACAGGAAAATAAAAATGAATGCTAAAGGTGAAGCATTATACAAATAATTGGTTTAAAGGTGAAGCACAAAGATTATGATAGGCAATCCCTCGTAGTAAAACCATAACCTGAGCGGTTGCCACTTGGAATACTCAAATTCTGTTTCATATGGGTTCAATGCAAATGGACAGATATTTTTTCAATAATAGGCTTAGAAAAAATATGTCGAATAATGCTACTATTTTATTCAGAATGTATACATGATGTATGACAGCTTGTTGTTCAATAATATATACCAAGCATGCATGCTTCAGTTGAGTAATTGATGAGTTACCTTCTTTTCATTTTAATTTGTTAAAAAGAGCTTGTGGATCCTTTCTCTTGACAGGTTTTATAAACATTGACTGTGGACGTGCTTCAAATTCTAGCTTCTATGACAGGAATACTGAGTTGACTTACGTGTCTGATGATCAATTCATCGACACGGGAGTTAACCATCTGATTGCTCCCCAGTATGCCAAAGGCCTAATAGAGCAATATGTAACTGTCAGAAGCTTTCCCAATGGGATCCGAAATTGCTACACATTAAGATCCTTAACAATAGGATCAAAGTACCTTGTTAGAGGGATATTCAAGTATGGAAACTATGATAACCTAAATAAGCCGCCGACATTTGATGTTCATTTGGGAGTCAATTATTGGGACACAGTTCAACTAACCCCTGAAGGTGATGCATTCCTCATTGAGATCATCGCCACAGCCACTTTTGACTACCTACAAGTTTGCCTCATTGATAAAGATCTCGGCACCCCTTTTATCACTTTGCTAGAATTGAGGCCACTGAAGACGAGCATTTATGCAGCTGCAAATTCCACACAGTCATTGGTTTTCTTCGATAGGCTGAATGTAGGAGCAAGCAATTTACTCAGGTGAACATGCTAAATTAAATAATAAAAAAACATGCTATTAACCATTTATTCGTGGTTAGATACTGTTTGTTGCCGGTATGGTTCTTAATTTTTTAAGTTAAATGTCACAAGTTAGAGAACTATGATATAATCTTAATATGTTTGGCTAATTGGAGATGGATAACACTACCAAATTAAACTTCTTTGATTTAATTGGCTTGATTTCGTTCTCTAGGTCGAAACTAGAAACAAAACGCAAATCTACCCTATAAAATTGGGATCCTGTTTAATAGATAAGAAAAGAGAAGGCCGGGTAATTAAGATACTCTTCAGTACTCAACCAGTAGTATAAATGGTCATCACTCTCTTTAATTTCCACTGCTTTGTTAAAAAACTAAAATAGGTACCCTGCTGATCCATATGACCGGATTTGGAGGCCCTACATGCAGCAAACATGGATAAATGTCTCAACCAGCTCCGTAGTGGACCCAGACACACACTTCGAGACTCCCTCTCTCGTCATGCAAACTGCCGCCACCACTTCAAGCACCAAACAATCCCTTGATTACTCGTGGAAAAGTGCCAATGAATCCACCAATTTTTTTGTAATTCTCCGCGTTGCTGAGATCCAGGACATATCATCCACTGCTGTTAGAGAGTTCGATATATATCATAATGGAGTTCAACTATTCGACAACTCTACTGTACTGAAAAAACTAGATTCATGGTGGGCACAATACAGCATAAAGAATCTGAATGAATATAATGTGTCGGTTAAGGCTACTTCAAGCTCAACTCTCCCGCCTCTGTTGAATGCACTTGAGGTGTATGTCATAACACCCGCCACTGGGATTACCACCAATAGTAAAGATGGTATGTTTTATCATAGTTATCTCATTCTATCTACTTCGTTGAATAATTAGTGCTATGATTTACTCTCTTAGTCCTATTAATGCGACAACCCTGGTTTAGTTTTTAATAACAGGGGATGTGATGGAAACATGAGAACTTTTGCACTAGGAAGGCCTTTTTTTATCTGAATAAATCATAGGTTTTCCTCAAGAAACCATACAGAACTTCCATCCCTCTTTCTTTTCTACAATTGAGCTCTCCTTCCATTAATCTCAAGAAAATTTTACTATTAACTTCTATTTTAAACATTTATCCGAAGGAGATAATTAATAATTACATAGTAACTTTGCCTAATTCACATGCCCTAATGTATTTTATTGCAATCGAAGTTGCTGCCATGAATACAATTAAAGCGACCTACAAAGTGAAAAGAGACTGGAGCGGTTAAAATGTGTTTAGAGACCAAATTTAATATTTTTTGGAATTTGTTTACTATTTTTTTAGATAGTTACAAAATCACTGTTTTTGAATTGTCTAGGAGCAGTGATTTTGTACCTATATAAGAAAATAGTAAACAAATTTCAAAAAATATAAAATTTGGTCTCTAAATACATTTTTTTTTGATGAAAAATAGGGGTCTAGCCCATATTGATTGAAAGTCTCTAAATACATTTTAATACGGATATCATGTTAAGCGGTTTGGATCAACTGATTGAACTTTGAAAACGGAGATAGAGATGTGGGATATGGTTGGGGCACAAAACTAATGGTGCATTTTAACCCTAATTGATTAATAAATGATGTCAAATGTTTTGATTGCTTGTTAAGTTCTCATAACTTTCATTAATTTGAATATAACCAATTTGTGTTTTCAAGTGATGCCATAATGTATATAAATTTAATCGCAGTTACTGCCATTAATGCAATTAAGGCGAACTATAAAGTAAACAAAGGATGGAGTGGTGATCCTTGTGGTCCTACGGAACTTGCATGGACTGGTGTCACCTGCACCGCTGATTCCACCAACATTCCAAGAATCACAGCCCTGTGAGTATATATTTTACAACATAAATTTTCATTTTCAAATAAGAACAAGCTATTAACTTTGTGATTTTTTTTTTTTTTCCTTTTTCTGTCAGAAACCTGTCATCCAGTGGTTTGACAGGTGCAATAATAACTAGTTTTGGAAATCTAAGCTCTCTCAAGTCATTGTAAGTTCCTTTTTAAGTTAAAATTTAGTCCTTAGTTGAAATTAGTGTCTTGGGAAAACACAACTGGAATCAATACTTTCGGATATTAATTTTTCTATTGCCTGTTTTTTTTTTTTTCTCTTTCTTTTCCTTTTTTTCAGGGACTTGTCTAAAAACGACTTGTCAGGGGATCTCCCTGCTTTCCTTGAACAACTATCAGCTCTTACATATCTGTAGGTTTTCGCATTAACCTATATTTTGTTCAAACAAAAAAAATCATCATTCATTAGGTAATTATTTTATGAAATTTTCAGGGATATAACTGGAAACAGCAAGATTTCTACCACCCTTCCTCCTGGTCTACAAAAAAAACAACAAGATGGGACTCTAACATATAAGTATGTATTGTTGTTTTTTGAGTTGTTTAATTAATTTGCCTTCTATTTTTTAAGCTATAGTGTAATAAAAAAGTGAAAATGATTTGAAGAAAAGTAAACCAAAAATTAACTTTGTTGCCCCAAATTCTGAGCACCGCATGAAACCAACACTTAGACATTTCATCGAACAATTTTTGTGCAAATGATAAAACATCCACCGAAATAACAATCAGTACCCTTCTACCTAATTGAGAAAGATCAACCAGCATATTCCAGTACGTCCAGTACTAAGTACCATGACTTGGAAAATCGGCCTATTCCGAGTTGATTCGCTGAGTCGGAATGGTATCGGTCAGGTTTTCCACCAAAAATCGGTTAAACCGAGTTGACTCAGCCAAATTAGCTGACTTTTGGTCCAAGATTCCGAGTTAGTCTGATTCTTGAGCTGATTCTTTCCGAGTTAGTCTGTAAAAAAACCAGCAGCTTTATTTAAGCTTTTAATTTACTAATTATGTTGGCCTTTTTTTTTTTTTCAATTTCTTCTTGCTGTATAGGTCTGGAGATTCTAAAGAGCCGAGTAACAAAAAGAAATCCCAGTAGTTATAATAGCAGTCGTGGTGGTGGTGATTGTGGTGCTTCTCATTGCAGTTGCCACTATACTAATCCTGTGCTTGAAAAGGCCCAGACGTAAGTCACGCCATTTCTTTTTCTTTTTTTTCCCTTTAAGAGATAAGAATAACTGTTCTCCAATTGCCTGTTTCATATTATACAGTTTATTCATTGTATTATTAAAGCCTATCATTGCATCCAATCATCAAAACAACAACCAAGAAAAATATATTGGACTGGGTTCAACACATAACCAGGAAAATTCAGGTGGTCCTAACTTGTACCAGTTTGGCTGTCGTTTTGGTGCTGGTTTTTAGTGGTACATGGAGTTCATTCCTCCATTTCTATTTGTTCATTCAGATGTTAAAAACAAAACATTAACTAAAAATTATGAACTAAATGCTGAGGTACATCATCATTAATTAAAAACAGAACACTCACATCTGCGCAGCTAAAATCAACCTTTATATTTGCTTTTTAAATCAAGGCTGACAAGACATACCTTCAATCTTTTTATCTCACAGCAAACCAAATAAACATACCAAAACCATATGAAAGCTATGGATCCACCCCTCTGGCAAATCATTATGCAGGAAACTATGCAAATAGTCCTCAACCAAGCATTCCTCAAGCCAACAGTGTTGGCTCCAATTATTCAAGCCTATCTAAACCAAATGGAGCAGCAGAAGGAATGTTGAATCTTGAAAACCGTCAATTCACTTACAGTGATCTGATGAGAATTATAAATAACTTACAAAATAATATTGGCACTGGAGGATTCGGAAGTGTGTATGTGGGTACCCTGGAAAATGGAACTAAAGTTGCATTGAGATGCGCTCTCACTCATCTTCACAAGGAGTCAAAGAGTTCTTAGCTGAGGTAACCTTTTAATTTTACATTTCCATATCTTAGTCCTTACACAAAGTCTGTTCTTAATGATTGCACTGTTCGTTTTTTTTTTTTTTTTTTAAATCCTAACTAGAAGGCCAAGGTAACTATTTTGGGTAAGATATATGTTTTTTTCCTTTGTTTCCAGGCTCAAAATTTGACAAGGGTTCATCACAAGTACTTGGTGTCACTAGTTGGCTACTGCATGGATGGAGATTGCATGGCGCTTGTGTACGAGTACATGCAAGAAGGAACTCTACAAGATAAACTCAGAGGTCATTACTACACTTTACCCAATCATTGTCCTTAACCAGATCGAGGTTATTCAAATTTTTGTGCTGTGATAATATAGTTAAACGTTTTATTTTGTCGGACTGCAGGTAATGGAAGGTCATTGACTTGGAAACAACGGCTTCGAATTGCATACGAATCTGCGCTAGGTATAACAACCTTTTAAAACTGATTCTGAGGCATATATCATTTTGCTCAATAATGTGGATAATTACTTATTTCTAGTTTTTGCCTCATATTAAAAAAAAAAAAAGTAACATGAATTACAATTTCCTTGTCATTTGAAGTTTAGAATTTTTTGTTATTGAGGATTTAAAAAGTAGAGCATAATGGAAATACTGATTACTTGATTGGAATATCATCATTTAACTAAGTGTTTATCAATATAAAAACGATGAAGGTTTGGAGTATTTGCACAAGGCATGTAATCCACCACTAATCCATAGAGATGTGAAGACCAACAACATTCTTTTAAATGTAAATCTTGAGGCAAAGATTGCCGATTTCGGGCTGGTAAGAGCTTTCAACGATGCAAGTACTCATGTTTCAACTGCAGTAGTTGGCACCCCAGGCTACCTAGACCCTGAGTAAGACCCCTTTTCTTTATTGCATTTAATTTAAAATTCTCTTTTTAATTTTTTTTCTTTGATCTTCTTTGTAACCAGCTTTTTTCATGCTTGACTGTTTTCTTTTCCTTTGTTTTTTAAAGAGCAATTTACCTCAGAATTTAACTTAGTAGTTGCCTACCAAGTCTTGACAATGCAACAATTAATCACCTGATTCAGCCCTGAGATATTATATGATTAAATCTGTGCAATTCAGGTACTCTTCATCATACCAGCTAAGTGAAAAGAGTGATGTGTTTAGCTTTGGAATTGTTCTTCTAGAGATCATTACAGGCAAGCCTCCCATCATCGCAGGACCAGATGGAGGCCATGTGGCAAAATGGGTAAGTCAAAAACTATCAAGAGGTGACATAGAAAGCATAGTGGATCAAACAATGCATGGACAGTATGATATAAACTCTGTTTGGAAGGTTACTGACCTGGCACGCAAGTGCACGGAGCACACCTCTGTTCAGAGGCCTACCATGAGTGTAGTAGTTGCAGAACTCAAGGAAAGCCTTGATTTGGAGACCTCTACAGAGGGTACCCGTAGCGGGAGTACAACTTATACAGACCCGAATAATTATGCAAGGAATGACAATTTTGTAAGTGATGTTAGTCACAACAGTGCTTTCAAGATGGCCAACATGGAAGGCATGCCTGCACCAGGTCCCACCGCAAGATAATTTATCCATCTCTTTCCTTGGTGAATTGTCTACAAGCAATTTGGGCATTCCTTTTTATTTTAATTTATTTATTCATTTTTATTAGAACTTTGCTACACTTGCTTTAATTTCTAGTTTGTGACTGTGACATTATCTAGCATATGTTGTGTAATAATAAAAATAATTTCTTGTCTCCAAATGTGCTTCTTTTAAACAAATGAAACCATCTGGAGCCAACTAATCTTTAGTTTGACTTATTATTTCATATGTTTGTTATTGTATTTTCCAAAGAGAAAACAAAAGGTTCATATAGCCGTAGTGGGATAAACTGTCTTAGCCATCCGTCCACAATTAGACTTTACCCAAAAAAATTTCATTTTAAAATTTATCAATAAATACATACTCAAGTGACAAATTACTAAGTAGAGTTGTCCTCTACATGTTAGTTTTATAGTTTCATGTGTTAATATTACAGTATTGAAGTCTTATAGTTTGCATGTTAGTTTTACAGTTTACATATGTGAGTTTTACAGTATTGAAGTTTTATACTTTGTATATGTTAGTTTTATAGTTTCATGTGTAAATTTTACAGTATTGAAGTCTTATATTTTGCATGTTAGTTTTATAGTTTACATTTGCGAGTTTTACGTTATTGAAGTTTATGAAAACTTATATCCAATCTATAACCTTGTTTATTTTATTTTTTTGCAGGATGATACACTACAAAAGACTGGCACTTTTCACGAGGATAAAAAATGACTTTTTGCGACGGAGTACCGTCATAAACGTGCTTTTTCTATTCGCGACGGTACTTTTCGTGACGGAGTCCCGTCATAAATGCATTTTCTCTCTCGCGAAAAGTGCCTACTTTGTTGTTGTGATATTTCAAAAGAACGTGTGGTTTTAGCGATGAAGCTTCTCACTCATCCAAATAACGTCCACGAAAGGGTTATGAAGTAATTTCATTGTTTGTATGTTTGTGTGGAACAAATGTATTTGGTTGTGGAACAGATGTATTTGGTTGTTGCACAGACATATTTGGTTGTTGAACATATGTATTTGGTTGCAAATTTTAGAGTATTAAAGTTTTATAGTTTCAGTTGTCAATTTTACAGTATTGAAGTCTTATAGTTTGCTTCTGTTAGTTTTATAGTTTACATCTGCGAGTTTTACAGTATTGAAATCTTAATTTACATGATATAGTTGCATATATAAATACTAATAATTGAAGAAAAAAATGATGAAAAAAAATTAAAAAAATTAAAAATGTTAATTTCGAAAAAAAAAATTAATTTTGCATAATTTTATGTATTATTTGGAAATAACTATAAGTTTGAGAAATGGTTCGGTTTTAAAATTTTCTAGAAGCTGTCACTCTGAAAGTACAACCAGTTGAAGTACAGGAAGTACAGATAGTTTGGCAGTTGTGGAAGTTGCAAACGGTTAGCAACAAACTTGGGACCACTTGCAAGAGTCACTGGTTGTTAGAATTTTGAATTACGTATTATATATGATTTGTCATTGAAAATACAGTATTGAGTATAGAATTTTACAGTATTTGCTCAAATCAAATAACAGTTGATTTGAGTAAAAACTGGATACAACTCGTTGAGTACAATTAGTCGCTTCCTTTTCTAAAATCACTATAGCTCTAATTATCCTACGGACGCCACCTCAGCCTCTAGGTAACCATTCATAATGATTTGGCCCAACTCTTTAACAGGATGAATAGCGTGGCCTCCAGTTCGAAGGCTGCTGTATTCTCCATTTCTGAATTATGTGGCCCACTCGTCAGCTATTGTGTCGCTCAAACGGTCACGGACTCACGGGTATTTTAATAAAAACGGGGCCAACAATATCAAACAGTCAGGTAGGAATTCCAATTACCTAAGGTAACATAATATATTTGTTTGAATCTGGACCGTAAATAAGAATCCCCACGACTATTATATAGGCCAGATTGCTCAAATTCAGATCGAACGGTCGTAATCTAAACAGAAATATTCTGTTACCTTAGAGATATGCATTCGCGTCTGACCGCGCACCTGACCAAGCCGCCCGCCTGTTTCTTCTTCTTCGCGACGTCCTCCCGGGTCAAAAACAACCCGTTTCGCCCCAAATTCCACGCCAGTCTTGATTCAAATTCAATATAGAAGTTTGAAGTGTGATGGGCCATGTTTTGGGCTGAGTAAGTCGAATAAAGAAGAAAACATTGGGCTTCAGTAAATAACATCAAACAACTAACCATCCGTTGTCAACCTAACTCGCACGGATAAGCACACGAGTGTCACATATGATTTTATATTAATACAAAAGTATTTTGTAAAAAGAAATATACTTATATAATATAAATACTTTTAAAAATTAGTTGGATAAATTTATCTTCAATCATAAAACATAATAATGATATGTTAGTATTTGAAATTGCACAAACATATTACCTCTTCCGATTTTTGAATAATAACTTAATAAGTATTACTATATGTATATCTCATAATGAGAGTTCAAATGCCTTCATTTTTATTCTCTATTTTTAGAACAATAATAACTTAAATTTAAAACTTAATTGTTAAAATAGAACCATTAGATATATATGCTTTTATCTATGCACACGTAAAATATCACGACATTTCAATTTTATTTTGATTAATATCAAGAGTTTGTAGAAATACACCGGTGTGGACAAATTCTGAACGTTGATTTTTCAACTTATTGATTCATATAAAAACCAAAATCGAAAAATTATCATCTTTTATGTCCTTGTAGAGAAAATAATATAGATCACATCTAACATTTTTATTTTGACATATAAATTGTAGAATTTTTACTATTAGAAAATTAAAAAGTGGAGACATGACGAACGTAAAAAAAAATAGAGGCATTTCAACCCTCCTCGTCTTTTATAGTATTTAGAAATAATTTTTTTATGAAAAATTTATTATACTTGAGAATAAATTTCTTTTAATTATTTTTTTGTATATGCAAAGTAGAAAACAACAAAGAAAGAATTATGTAGAGTAGAGGTTTTAATTTGTTATAAAGTAAACACGGACCTACGTACCGTAGTTGTTTCTAATTTTTGGTGTGTTTAAGCAACATAGTCGTCAACAAATAAAACTTAATTTGGTGCATTAAATTTTAATATTTTTTTTGCTTCTTATTGTATTTAGTTTTTAAACCTTCAATTACTAGCTATATGCATTACTATGTTGTAACGATATTGGTTTATAGTCGTAAAATTATATCTCATTCAAATTTTTTGCCTCAACTTATAAAATGTTTTTACTTTTCATCCTGCAAGAAGTTTTCATGGATAGACGTAACTAGGAATTCACATCCTCCCCGGTACAGTAATAGAGAATCTTTTACAATTATTAGATCTGGACCGTTCCTTTTAACTTGACACGAATCTCAAAGCCCAATAATACTGCCCCTGCGCTAGCCCAAATCTCAAAACGGCTGAGAGTTAATCTCAAACCGTAAAGTGAAGGGAATCTTTTTTTTTTAGAGAGAATAGATTGAGGAGGGAGAGATGACAACACAGCCGGCCGACGGGGAATGGCAAGAGGTACGTAGGCGCCGCCGCTTCCCGCCAAACTGGAGATCCGCCACGGACAACACCCCGCTGGTCCATCCCTACCAACCGTACACCGACAAACCGACATATGCAACTGTGCTGCGCCGAACCCCGACCACTACCACCCCACCCCCCCTAACCTACCCCCCACCCCCCCCAATGCTGCCTACTATGTGTCCCCTCACAGTCCATCCCTATTGCGCTTCCCCCCCTCCACTCGCTTCCCGGAGTGGCGGGGTCGTTGCTTTCGGTGTTGTAGGAGAGGACATACCCTGGCCATGTGCCGTAATCCCAAACGGTGCGGCAAGTGCTGGAAATACGGGCATGTGGGCCTTCAATGTAAGCAGAGGGTGTCTCGTCCGGCCAACACAGTCTCTAGTGGGCCGGCCGCCCCGGTCGTCTGTGCTGGAGGAAGGGGGGAGCCCGGGTTTGATGAGTTGTTGACAGAAGGCTATCCATATGCTACACCAGACATGCCTGATGGACAGGTCCACACGGTGCACTGTTTCATTGATCGGGACGAGGAGTACTTTGCGGAGGTTGACAAGCTGCAACGAAGGGGAGTGGTGCTGCTCGCAGATCATGGAATGCCGTATGAGATTAGTTGCGACAATGTAGCCGACCTTGCAATAAAAACCAACCTGGTCACCCGGGAAGAGATCCGGGTCAGCTCCCTACCAGATTCTCGTTTTCTTATCACCTTGCCGGAAGAAAGTGAGCTTGTACTCGGCAGATGACCTCCCCCCCATCCCTCAACATCACACGGGGCCCCGGTCCCTGGAGCAATCTCCAACACCGTCGCCTCCGGACACTGATGAGGAGACCGGACCCTCTGAGGATGCTGACATTTTCCCGTTAACTCGCAAAGTGATCTGGGACATCTGTCGTGGCCAGGACCCTCAGGCATTACCGGAGGAGGTCCGCCGTATAGCCGGGGCTGGACGAGCCACCGGCTAGGGCACAAGATAGCACACAGGCCGTAGGCCGTGAGGAGTTGGCCACACTCGATCCGAAGGGGAAAAGGGTGCAACAGGAGATACATGGCCCTACCGTCACAAACAATCATGGGCATGGGGGGCCAGCAAATCCCGCAAAAAGCAGTTTGGCTTTTCGGAGGCAGAATACACACTCATTTAGGCGGATCAGTCCTATCTTTGTAGGGCCTATAGTAGATCGGGCGGGTCAGGAGCTGCCCAGGGAAGCCCACCGCGCAACACAATCTGCAGGGAAAGCCACAGAAAATCGGAAAGGGGTGAGAATTCTGCAAAGGGGGAGCCCGCTGCCCGAGGTCATGCCTACTCCTGTACAATCCCAACGGACTGATCCTCAGATACGGTCTGATCCAAAGGTGCACGCCACAGTGCCCGGGTCAAATCTCCATGCCTCGGTAATAGGAGAAGGCGTGGGCTCCCAAGGGGAGAATGTCCAGCTGCAGGGACTACCTAGTACAGCTCCTGCTTGCGCACAGAGACCAAGAGACGTGGGTAAAAAGACAGCTGCAACAAGCCCAACCGGTTCGGCCGGTAGTAGGACCTCTTCGGATCCGTTTACTTCACTAGCGGACTTCAGAAAATCAGTGCGGATCAAAAGGAGAAAGCGAGCCCAAGGCTCCACCTCTGTCGGGCCCTCCAAAAAACATTCCACTAAGGCCCGCAACCCAGTTCGAGCCCAGAGCACTGAAGGCCATCTGTCAACACAAAGAAACTTAGGCTCGGCCCAAAATGGCACCGCAACCCAGCGGCAACCTACTCGGACCAACTGTGACTTAGATCCATCAGGTTTCTTTCAAGTCAGGATGTCATATGGCCTCTGCACTGACATTGCGCAGCTGGTAGGGATCAGCACTGACAAGGTGCTACTCACGGTGGAGGAAGACAACGAAGAAAGGGCAAGGCAGCCGACCATGCACATTGATACTGAGGTGGTCGTAGAATCGGCGGAGGAGGAGGAGGAGGACTAAGGGTCTGTGCCGTAAGTCCAGTGGTTGTACAAGTTGTTTTTTCTAGTTAATTAATGAATGGAAAAAAATTAAAGATTTTGTCTTGGAATGTTCGGGGTTTAGGCATGGCAAGTAAATGTGATGTAGTGCGGAATGTTGTTAAAAATTCGAGGTGTGACATTTGTTGTATGCAAGAGGTTAAATGGAATACATTTGAATTTCAATATGTGAACAGAGTCCTCCCCTCCTTCTTTGATAAAACTTGCGCTATGATTTTTGCTGACGAATCAAAGGGAGGTTTGCTTATTGCTTGGAAGAAGAATTACCGGTTACTCAATTCTTGGGGATCTAGACACTGCCTTACGGTGGCCCTTGTGCAAGAGTCGACGGGATATGAATTCTTGGTGACGAATGTCTATGGACCGAGTGATGATGCTCAAAAACTACGGTTCATTGAGGAGCTTAGGCTCAACTATACACTCGTACACCGGCCTTGGGCTCTACTGGGCGATTTTAACATGGTTAGATGGTACGTTGATCGTTCAGCTGACCTCAGAGGGTATGCCCTCATGTGTGCCTTTAACGACTTGGTCCGAGATTTGAACTTGATGGATGTTGACCTCACAAACCGGTCCTACACTTGGACAAGCAAAAGACCGCAACCGGTCTTCTCGAGGCTGGACCGAATTTTTCTTTCTTCTCAATGGCCGTTGAATTTCCCGGTGATCAAGCTAACGGCACTTGAGATGATTGTGTCGGACCATGTGCCACTCCTACTAAATTGCTCCATGCAATCGACGACGAAGTCTCTGAATCGGATAGAAATCTTTTGGTTCAATTACAGGGAGGCACATCAAATAATCCAGCAGGTGTGGGGATCACAAGGTGCACGGCAGCAGGGAGAGGCAATGAATTTCCGAGCGAAAACTGAAAGGGTACACAAGGCGCTAAAGCAGTGGCACTTAGACTGGTTCTCGGCAATTGAGGCCCAGCTACAGAATTGCAGGAAGGCATTGATACTATTTGACACGATCGAGGAAAAGCGGGTGCTGGATACACGCGAATTCTGGTTCAGATTAAAGCTAAGGGCAAGAGCATATGAGTTGGCACAAATTGTTGAATTAAGATGGATGCAACGCTCGAGGGTTACGTGGTTACGAAGCGGTGACAAAAATACTCGCTTTTTTCATGCATGTGCTTCGGCTCGGGCACGGAGAAATGCGGTCGACAAATTACAATTGCGAGATGGGAATGAATGCTCGGACAAAAAAGAAATAGCCACTGTGTTCTGTGATCACATGAAGGCTATTCTCGGCACTAGAGGAGATGTTCTGGAATTTAACCCCAGCCGGCTCTATCCCAATATGCAGGACCTGACCGATTTGCAAGTGCCCTTTACAGACCACGAGATTGAAAGTGCAGTTCGTCAGCTAGCAAATAATAAAGCTTCGGGCCCTGATGGACTGCCTAGTGAATTTGTTAAGCATATGTGGCCTCTGCTCAGGGACGAAATCCGGGAAATTTTCCAAGCTTTCTACCACAACCACCTAGACCTGGAAACTCTGAACAAGGCCAACATTGTGTTCGTACCCAAGAAGGAGAAACCGGAGGAAGTGGGGGATTTCCGGCCTATTAGTATAATTAACTTGGTGCCCAAGCTTATTTCAAAGGTGCTCTCCAATAGGCTCCGACCAAAACTGCCCGACTTGATCTCACCGCAACAGACCGCCTTCATTAAGAATAGACATATTGCTGAGTCATTCATATCCACTAGAGAGCTCCTGCAAGAGATCTCTACCGCTAAGGCTGAAGCGGTTTTCCTCAAGCTAGACTTCACGAAGGCATTCGATTCTGTTCATTGGTCGTTCCTTATGACTGTTATGAAGGCGAGGGGTTTTCCAGAAAAATGGAACCAATGGATCTCTACTATCCTTGCCACTTCGGCCTCGCGGGTGGTGGTAAATGGTGAACTATCGGAATACTTTCATCATCAAAGGGGGTTGCGCCAAGGGGACCCCCTTTCGCCGATGCTATTTATTGTGGCAGTGGATGTGCTGCAGCGCATGATTCAAGTGGTCAACACTCGGCTCCCTTTCGCTATCTCAGCTAGAATTCCGGAACTGATATTGGCATTGCAATATGCCGATGATACGGCCATTATTGCAAAAGTTGAAGAAAATCTACAAGCACTCATAGTTCTGAAAGTCACTCTCCGGTTGTTCTCAAAGATATCGGGGCTGACTATCAACTATGGGAAGAGCTGTTTTGTCCCATTTAATCTGCGCAGAGAGCAGTTGCACAAGGTGGGGGCGATTTTGGGCTGCCCGAACAAAAACCTACCCATCACTTACCTGGGAATGCCTCTCACAGTCAAACAGCCACGTCGTGATCTATACATCCCCATTATTGATAAAATTGAGAAAAGGTTCGAAGGGTGGAAGCGCAAATTGATTTCCCGAGGAGGTCGTTTGCAGCTTGTCAAATCTGTGCTGTCTTCAATACCCGTATATTATATGTGCTGCTTCCAACTTCCGGTGTGGGTAATTGACAGAATTGACCGTATTAGAAGGAAGTTTCTTTGGGGAAAAAATGAAGTCGAAAAGACGGGGATCTCCTTGCTTAATTGGCAGGAGGTATGCATGCCTAAGAAATGGGGGGGGGGGGTATGGGAATAATGGATCTTCGTACACAAAACGTCTCACTGCTGCTACGGTGGTGGTGGAGACTGTATAATGAGCCCTCGGCACTTTGGTCGGCCACTACGACCAAACTTAAGAGACATGGTATATATGCTCACGGCCCTTGTTTCTGGATAGCTACGGGTTCGTTCTTTTGGACTCGGTTGCAAAAATTGCGGCCACTTTTCAACTGGTCCACGGTTTGGAAGATCGGGAGCGGTCATGGCATATCCTTCTGGCAAGACTCGTGGAATGGAATTGCTATTAGTAATACACTCTTAGGCAGACCTCCTAGTCCCTATGTCTCGCTCCGGGATGCAGTACCACTTATGCACCAGCTAGCACCTGACCACATAGATGAGACACTTAGGGTGACATTCGGACAGGGAGCAGATACCATTTCCTGGAAATGGGAAAGCGGGGGGCTCTACTCTGCTAGGTCTGTGTATGCTGCTATTAAGGGAGGAGGCATGATCCGAGATAGGTATGCAGCAATATGGAGATCCAAAATACCACCCACTGTGAAGGTGTTTGCATTTCTACTGCTCAAAAATAGACTGCTGACTCATGATAATATGTTGCACCATCAAATCAACTGCTCTCTGCCATGTGCGCTGTGTGAGAATTGCCCAATAGAGTCCGTGTTTCACGTATTCTTTCTCTGCCCGTATGTGGTTCATGTCTGGTTCATCCTGGGCAACAAGGCTGGGTTCAAGCTCATTAATATCAGGCGGGATCTCTGCTCCACCTGGGAAGCTTCGGTTGCGGCAATTAAAAACAGGGGGGACCTTTGGCGGAAGAAGGCTGTCCCTCTACTACTCTTTACCGTTTGGGAAACATGGAAACAAAGGAACTCTAAGATATTCTCGGATAAAAGAATGACACCACTGGTTCTGGCAAACAAAGTTTGGTTCGAGACTGAGCAATGGATGGCTCATTGTTGATGATATCTCCGTCTGTGCATGATGTTGTTATTCTCAGTTTTTGAGTTTTGTTTAAGCTATGCTTTTTCTGTTGGCTAGCTATCTTTTAATGTTGTGATGCAATATGTAAAACACTTGGTGTTGTTCATAATTAATACAAACTTGGCAGCCGCTGCCAAGCATTTCAAAAAAAGAAGAAGAAGGGAATCTTTTACAGTAATGGAGAGGATACTCGTTCCGTAGCTAGGGGGTAGAACCAAGAATTAGTGGTTTAATAATTTGATATTAATTGGAGTGTGCATTTAAAAGGTCAAGGTCAAACTGGTAACAACAGGATGGTTGACTATTTTTTTGTATTGAGTCAAGTCAAGGACTAACATGCAAGAACATGATGCATGTCCTTGCGACCTGGTCCTGGTGAGATGCTAATTAACAAAGTGACCTTCTTTATTTGCAAGTGGAGATTGCTTGCGACTAATTAGCAGTTGCGCTAGCTATAAAAAACAGTCCTTCTTGCTCAGCTTTCCAGACGACAAGAACAGCAATTGTTGACCTTGTCAGAAATGGTGCGGAGTTGCTCGCTTCTTCTGGTACTAGCTGTGCTTATAATTGGGGTCCATGGCCAGCTTGATTCTCTAGGTAAGACTATTACTTTTGCCTAGTTTCTCTCGCAGTATTTTCTCTGTTTTGTTTTTCATGTAATTTTGTTAAAGTAACAAAAACAAAAAATCAATCCAACGAACCCCAAAATTCAGGAAGTGAAAGAAAACAAATGAATGTTGTTGTGAGAACTTAATAATGATTAACCCGAAGCTTTATCGACTCAAGAAAGTGCCTCGCTACAAAGCGCGCGCCTCTTCAGTTCAAAAATCCATTTTTACTAAATGGTTCACAGGATTTGTAAAAACCAGTCAATAAATCCGGTTTTTATCGGTTTAAATGCATATCCAATTTTTTTATCGTACCAACTCGGAATGATCTTCTGGTCCGGTTTTTTTCTGGCCGGACCACCCATTCTTGTCCGGGTTTAATAACAGTGTCAAGAACTGGTTTTATTGACTTAACGATATTATGTCTGTAATTTCATCTGGGTCTCAGTTGCTTTATTCTCATTTATGTCAATTAAATTATGAACTGCATGCGTCATCCAGATCGAAGTTTCCATTTTTTTTACTGGTAAACTGCGAGTAACTTAACCAATCTTTGCTTGACGCACACATGGCATTCATCTTTTATCTCTTTAATGTAAATCTTTTTATTCAATTAATTTATTATGGATGGATTAAAAAAATAACTTTCCAAACTGAGTAATATTTTTTCCTGTTCTTCCGTCACTTCACCTTCTATTTCAGAACATTTTTTTTTTTTTTGATAAAAACAAAGATAATATCATCCATAAAATAATTGATGTTTTCATTAATCTTGTCTTGACATAAAATTTTGACAAATTATTTTTTTAACAAAAAATGTCCTATTTTTTATACAAAATAAGTTTCTACCAAAAAAAATCCGAGTTTCCCATCCAATTAGGACGATTCCAACCGATTTACCTGATTCCGATTCTACGATCAAGGGGCCTATTCACCCGATTCTGAGCCGATTCCACCCGATTCTGAACCGATTCTGGCCAATTCCGAGCCAATTCCGGCCGACCGATTCCGATTCCAATTCCAATTCCAATTCTGAGAGCAGTACTACTAACAACAGCAGGTATCAATATCCAGCTTCCTCAACTTCCTTTCTCTTTTATCTCTTCCCCACGTTTGGATGTCCAACACAAGTCTGGAATTGCGCACACAAGTTTGATGACAGAGAAGAGGTTAAGATCCAAACAGAAATAAAGTAAAACTGCACAGGGCCTATTTCGGCCCCAGTAAGTAGAGAGTGGCTTAAAATAAAGCATCCAAGTGAAAATAGCATCAGAAGAACTGACTGCATTCTGGTTGCATCAAACACTACTAGAATAATCGTTTTTTGCATGCCCGGCATTTTTTGCATGGTTGTGATGGCTCATGCAAAAGAAATGGCGTTTGTTGACTTTTTAAACTTGTTGCATGCGAATCCCCATGTAACAGGTATCGCATGCAATTGTGTGAAGCGCAACCATGCAACTGTGTGATGTTCGGCCATGCAAATAAGTTTTGAAGGTCAGATATTATAATTAATTCGAGGTCCATGCAACAACTCAACTCCATGGACATGCAACTACTTAAAAACTTAGTAGTTATTATATTTAATTAAGGTCCATGCAACAACTCAACTCCCTTCTCATGCAATTACTTAACCACTTAGTAGATATTATATTTTATTAAAGGTCCATGCAACTGCTTAACTCTGTGCCATGTAAATAGTCCACTATCACTCGCATGTAAATAGTGTGGACTGAAGTTCGAAACAATTGCATGGGCTGAACCATGCAATAGTTTACTTACTGGACACAGATTCATTTCTGTTTATTTGATATCTCCTTTTCAATGAAGCTTTTAATTAAAATTCACAACAGCACGAATAATAGCAGTATATAGTAATTCAATACTTTGATAACTTAATTAAATTCTTGCATTTAGAACAAACCTTCCAAAATAATGGAGGAACAAAAACAATTGTACAAAAGATGTATCAACACACATACAACTTTTGATTAACCAAATTCATCCTCATCTTGGTCCATGTCCAACTCTTCGTCACTTGAAAGTTCAATTTGGTTGACCTCTTCCTCATCCTCATCCTCATCCTCATCTTGCGACATTGCATCGTCTACTAACTCGAACTCACCTTCAAGAGGGGCCAAACCATCCCAATCAAATTCTTCGCCATTTGAAACCTCAATTGCATGATCCGGCATTTCATCTTGGAAAAATTCTAGGTTAGCATCGACTTCGTCATCGGCACGAAACCTCCCCTTCGCGCTAGTTTTCATTGCCACCCACCATTGTTGTCTTTCAACTTTATCCGATGCGTAAGGAAGGTAGAAAACTTGGATTGCTTGAGGTGCCAATATAAATGGTTCATAATTTTTAAGACGAGAAGCATGTTTAACCTCCACAATTCCATGTTGGTTGTCCACCCTTACACCATTTGTTATGTCAAACCAATTACACTTAAAAAGAACGACCTTGTTGAATCCATCATAATCTAGCTCAATTACCTCTTGGAGAAGTCCATAGTAGTCTTGTGGTGTGTCATTTCCATCCCACTCCCCTTTAATGCAAACACCGCTACTATTTATTGACTTGTTTTGCCCATATGCTTCCGTGTGAAATCGAAAGTCGTTAACTTCATATCCACCGTAGCATTTCACTTGTTTTTGTGGCATGAGTGCAGCCTTTCGGATGTAGAGGTCGCAATCACGATCGGATAGTACCTTCTTCCGTAGCCAATCTGCGAACCTATCTTCACGAACTTTGTCCAATTGCTGTGCCGATCTGGCTTGTCCAGAGTTTAGCATGCATGCATCAAACTCTCTACACATTCAAACATGTCAAAATACAAGAGATTAAGGTTGTGTTTAGAATAGGTACTTTTGAAATCATCAAAATAAACATGTCATAAGATTGTACCCTAGAAATTTAATTTTTATTTCTGGACAATTGAGGATGACATATGTGTGTGCAGCTTTAAATTCCTTCTCATCGAGAGTCCTTCGGTCCGACCGTGTCCAAAAACGTCCCGCATTATCAAATATCGATAGGCGTCTCCGCGGAGGGTTACTCGTTCCAACCCCTTGTTGCTTAGTTTTAGAATTCTCTGCAAAATAACGAGTGCAAAATGAACCAATTTCTTTAACAATTGTTGCCTCGACGATTGAACCCTCGACACGCGCCTTGTTCGTGACCTTCTTCCTCTGTTCTTTGTTTCGTCTGTAACAATTACAAGTGTTTAGATATGGAAGCAATAAGTGAATCACAAAGAAAGAGATTAAGAAAACACACACCTTTCACATGCATACATCCATCGAGCCCCTACCGGTCCACCCAATCTAGCCTCTTCACACACATGGACCACAAGATGCTCCATAGAATCGAAAAATGCCGGAGGGAATATCTTTTCCATTTTGCACATTGTGACCGCAGTATCCTTTTCTAATTGATCGATACGGGATGGATCAAGCTCCTTGGCACAAACCTCTCTAAAGAAGCTTGAAATCTCGCACAAAACATCCCATACGTAATCAGGGACAAAGTCTCGAAATGCAACCGGAAGAAGTCGCTCCATGAACACATGCAAATCATGGCTTTTTAGCCCATTTAATGTGTTTGTTTTGAGGTTTACACATCTTGACCAACTCGATGCGTATCCATCGGGGAACTTGACATTCTTCTTGAGCCATATTAAAACCTTCCTCTTATTTTGTGGAGAGAGTGTGAAGGGAGCCTTTGATTTTTGCATTTTCCGGGATGATCCGGGTACGGTATTAGATTCTGAATGGAACGATTGCAAAGAAGAGCCAAATCTTTCCGCGTCTTTTCATTTTCCTTGTTTTTGGCCCCCATGCCTAGAACTGTGTAAATCAAATTTTCTGCGAAATTCTTCTCCACATGCATCATGTTAATGTTGTGTTGCAACAAATTGTCTTTCCAATACGGCAAGCTCCAAAAAATACTCTTCTTTGTCCAATGGTGGGTGACACCATAACCTGGAAACTGGTCAAGGCCAATCTGTTTACCCCATTTCATCCTCCCTAGTTTATTTACCATCGCGAGCCGCTCCTCTCCCGTTATTTTTCGTGGTGGTCGATCAAAATCTACCATATCTTTTTGGAAATTATTCTTATCGCGACGAAATGGGTGATCTAGAGGCAATAAGCATCTATGACAACCCCACCATGTAAATTTCCCACCATACTTTAGTCGGAATGCCTTTGTTGCACTCAAGCAATGAAAACATGCTAATTGGCCTTTAGTACCCCACCCACTTAGCATCTCCAACGCGGGGTAATCGTTTATCGACCAAAGAAGTGTTGCTTTCATTGTGAAATTCTCTTATTTAGACACATTCCATGTAACCGCTCCATCCTTCCACAATTTGTTCAATTCATCAATTAAAGGTTCAAGAACAATGTCAATGTCCCGACCCGGATGCTTAGGTCCCGGAATAACAAGCGCGAGAAACATGGTATCTTCTTTCATTATCATTCCGGGTGGTAGGTTATACGGAAAAAATAAAACCGACCAACAAGAATATGGAGATGCATTTGACGTGCATGGCATGAACCCATCCGTCGTTATCTCCAACCAAACATTTCTCACATCTTTAGCAAATGATGGATATTTCCGTGCGAAGTGCTTCCAAGCCTCACCATCTGCGGGGTGCACCATAATTCCGGGCTTCTCACGAAAACCTTCCTTATGCCATCTCATTTGGACCGCATTGAAGTGGGTCATGTACATCTTTTGCATTCTTGGGATGATAGGTAGATAACGAAGTATCTTTGTGCAACCGGTTTGGCATTCGTATTTGATCCCATTGGCTTATATCTCGATGTATGACATACATCACAACTTGTCTTGTCCTCTCTATCCTTATAGTAGAGCATACAAAAGTTTGGGCATACGTCTATATTCTTATGCTCCATGCCGAGCGGCTCGACCAATCGATTGGCTTGATAGAAGTTTTCCGGCATTTTTCCACTAGGGGGAAGCACGCTTTTGATAAGACTCATCATCCCATCAAAGCATTTTTGGCTCAATTGATGTTCCGACTTCAATGCGAGTGCTTGTGTAACGGCCGATAAGATTGTGTGTGATTTGCATTTCAATTGGCCCGTCATGTTCTCTTCCCAAAGCGGTGTATCCGATGCGGCCATCATGTCGAAGAATCTTTTGGCCATTCCGGTAGGTGTATCCTCCTCCCAATTGAAATCTTGCCCAGCGGCTGCCCTTACCATATCCGCTCCCACTTGATAATTGCCATTGATCAAATCTGATGGTGGATGGTGCGGGACATGTTGAGATGTCTCCTCACGTTCCTCCCCGTGTGCGTGCCAAATTTCATATCCGGGACGAAAGCCGGATTGGTAAAGATGCATTCTCACGGTTTGCAATTCTTTGGTGTTGAGGTTTTCACATTTCATACATGGACATAAGATACATTCCTTGCCATTGAGGAGAGTCACAACCGAGGGGTCGAATTTCGCTAAATCAACAAATTCTTTCACACCCTTTATGAACTCGGGTAGTAGCTTTCCATTGACATTTAGTCGATTATACATCCATCTACGATCCGTTGCCATTTAACTATTAAATTGTTGGACAAGAGGTATGAGTTAGCAAATAATTTGACTACATTTGAAATATGGACAAATTATGGTAATAGTTTAATTTGGAGTATGTACAATAACAAATAATTGAAATAAATTAGCAAACATCAATTTTTTACTGTGAATAATAGAAATAGGGTGTAGGTTTTGATAAATGTAGGACAAATTAACAAATCCCGGGACCGGTGTCAAATAATGACGTACCCAGGGGAAATAAATGTAGGACAAATTAACAAACATCAATCTAAACCCTAATTGGGACAGTGAACCGGGACTCAAAAGAGTACTTACCTCATCAAGACAAAAACAGATTCTTCAGCACTTAATATAGTGTTTTCAGACCTGAAAATAGCATCACCCTTACAAAATAATCCTTGCTTAATAGCTTAGTTTGTCAAGAATTCTAAAATTACAGCTCTAAAATGTATAAGACGGTACCTTGGTCAGCTTGTGACGGATCTGGCTTGTTGAACCTCGATGAGCGGCGGGTGGGGCTGCACGTGCTCGACCTGCTGCGTTTGGCTCGGCCTCTGACTGTCTTGTCAAGTTGCTGTGCCGGTGGTGGATTAGGCATTGGCACAGCTGCTGGGGTCTCGGGTGTGTTAGGCGGTGGGTCAGCAGGTTGGAAATCCTCTGACGGTGGTGGTGGCAGGTCATGGGCAACAGGCGGTGGATTATGCAGAGGCATAGTTGATTCAGGTTGCTTGGGGGGTTCTGACTTAGAGGGTGCTGACATGGAGGGTGCTTGTCGCGAGGGTGCTGAATTGGAGGAGTCTGGCTCTACCTCTTGCTGAAGTATTGGTGGTGGCACATCGCGTTGCACAGTTTCTGCTGCGACAGAGGGCTCAACCAGGGTCCTACAACCAAATTGGAGACCACTATTATAGTTTCAAAGTGGTATTACCTTATATATTTTTATCATCTAAATTGAAGAATAGATACAAAATCCCAATATAGTAGCTTATCCCAATATAGATACATTATCACAATACAGTAAAAGGGTACTATTTTAATCCCAATGTAGTAGCTTATTCGAATGGTTCTGACGTGCACTGTTTTAATAGCTTAAGAAGAGCAAAAATTACAACCACACATCAATGCACTATTTTAATCCTTGCTTAGTAGCTTATTTGAATGGTTCTGACGTGCACTGTTTTAATCCTTGCTTAGTAGCTTAGTTTGTCAAGAATTCTAAAATTACAGCTCTAAAATGTATAAGACGGTACCTTGGTCAGCTTGTGACGTTTCTGGCTTGTTGAACCTCGATGAGCGACGGGTGGGGCTCGACGTGCTCGACTTGTTACGCTTGGCTCGGCCTCTGACTGGCTTGTCAAGTATCTGTGCCGATGGTGGGTTCTCGAGAGTGTTAGGCAGTGGCAACTTGGGTTGGAAATCCTCTGACGGTGGAGGTGGTGGTGGCACATCTGCTTGGGTTTTGTCGGATTTATTGAGCCTTGAACTTTTTCGGCGAAATGAAATCATGTAATTATTGTCAGCCATGTATGTGATTTTAAATACAACAAATGAAAAATAAGTATAAAATACAACAAATGAAAAATAAGTAGAACACTTTTCCAATTTTAAATCTTTTTCTTCCACCACTGTACTGGAATGCATGGCAAATACTAATCATCCTAATATAGCAAACCCTAAACCCTAAAATTCAGGAAATTCAGGAACTAATTTATTAGCAACCCCTAAACCCCTGAACTTTGCCGGGATCTTGAACTAATTTAGCAAACCCCTAAACCCTAAAATTAAAAAAAAATCAGGAACTTCACAAATACCTAAACCCTAAAATTCACCACAGATTGCGGGTGGGGGTAGGGGGTGAGGGTTGGGGTTTGTTAGATCTATGGTACTTACCACTTGACGGCCGATCCCTCCTCCGATATCAGATCGATCGACACTACAAAGACCCAGGCGCGACTTGGGTAAACTCCGATAGGCGACGGCGACTCAGCGAGGGAGACCTTTGAAGACGAAGGGTTTGTGGGAGAGCGACGGCCAGAGTTTTTGAGAGAGAGGAAGGGCTTACTGTGATGGAGTGGGATTTCAAAAAAATACGCCAAGTCCTGAAGTATTCTCGTGAGCATTAAGTGGGGAGACGCTCTTTTCATGCACTCTGCGGTAGCGGAATCTGAAGTACTATATCGAGACCGTTTGATTAGGCTCTGACGCGAATTATGATGGATAATGTGTATCAAGAACGGCCCGATCAGAACGGAAATATTCTATTACCTTAGAGAAAGACGTGCTGCATTTAGTTGGGAGACCTACCCACTCGGTGCTCTTTAGCATCAGGTACCGTAATACTTAAGTTTCAATCGGAACGGTTCTGATCAAATCCTAGCACGATCATTGAAGCACCATATGCAACCTCTAGGGTCAGATTTAATAGTATATGTTGCGTTATTGCAGAGTGTATTCACCCTATACCAATATACAATTTCAAATCATTATATCACGTCCATTTATCGACAATCGGACAACACAAGAGCTGCAGCTGTGATGAATATGTACTGGTATGTACATAAACTATTTTGAAAAAATACGAAAATGCCTTTTTTTGTTTTATTACAACACATATGGCCAAATAATAATTAATAACATAATTTTATAGAATTGCATATTTTTTTAACCCCTTCAAATGTTAAAAACAAAATTGGACCGTCCATTTTGTCCCCAATTTTGAACGGTTGATCTGCGATGAAATGACTCAAAATTTATTTTAAAATGATCAAGAGTTAACATAGAACCTAGTTAGCACAAAATATAATAAGTTATGTTATATATTGGTTTCGATCCACCGCAAAGTATTTATAGCCATTTGATGTTTCGATGTTCTGTCGAGTGGATGGAGGGGTGAATAAATACTTTACTTGATGAAACTTACCCGCAAGACATTAAATACAGTGTTCTTTGATTCCAACGGTACCGATCGATCTCCGGGACCATTATTTTATTACATATTCATTACCCCTTCCATCAAGAGTTTATGTTTCATATTGATACATAGAAGATGTCATCCATATATATGCAACTCACATTTAATTGCAAGAATAAATTTTATGTATAAAATCATCTTATTATGAAATAAAATTACAACATTGTTATTCATTATTGTATAACTATTATTATTATTTTCATTATTTCTTTAATTATAACATTGACATTAATTCTCACTAAATACATAAAATACTAATCATATACTATTATGCATCAAGAAACAAGGAAATACAATAATAATTTTTTAATTAAATCTACACATTCAACTTAAAAATAACAAACAAAATTATTAAATTTCTGAAATTAAATATACAATGACTTATATTAATGACCTACAAGTATTCATCATATTAATCACAAAATATATATTTTCAGATCAAGTTGCCGTGTACTTAACCCATTCAACAAGGATTTTGAATGAAACTTCAAAGAGAGCTACTTCATCTAATGGAAGCGCAAATCTGACTCAATCCAAAGGAGACCGACTACTCTGCGCGTAGCCATTACCACTCTGTATGTAATCCAACTTAGGCGCTACAATGAAATTTCATTTCCCCCCATTCTCAATTTTGGGCGCCCGCTCGCGCACATTGAGTTTCCGATCTCTGTGATATCTGATACCTTGAGTTTCCGATCAACAAAAATCTCAACCGTTCATACACAATTTGCAAGAATCTCAAATTTGGAACGCTATCTAGGATCAGGACACGATGGTTGCGCAAATAATGGTGTATCTCAGAGGATTAGTGCCACAGGGTTATTTTGCTCCTTTACCACATCGATTTGGTCGAGAGATAACATAACCAGCCGCCATTAACCTCCTCTCTTACCAAGAGAAAATTTCGCCTTTCACCATCTGAGAAAATTTCGCAAATTTCTGCAGTAAGGAAGTATCATAATCTCTCTCACTTCCACTGCGCCCTAATCTGAGAAAGGCATTAGGTACTGATCTCTCCTTAATTACTCAATATCTTCCTCTTATTTTCCTTTTGATTAGAGAATGTTGGAATTGAAGTAATGAAAGAACTATGTGCCAATCTGGGCATATATGTGTAAATTTAACCTAATTTGTTGGGATTTAAGCTAATTGTACAAGCAATTGGAATTTAGGCAAATTCTGTGACTGTGCAATGGTTGCTAAATTTGTACAATCAAATTTTTGTATTTCTCTTCAATGCAACTTTTTAGTTATTGGGAAACCTTGACTTGAGCTTTGGTACACTGTAATGTAGTATTGGAAAAGAATGATGAGCATATCTATATATAGTATCTAATTTGGATGTTTGATCTGTATTGGATTGAGACCCGAGAATCACTCACGCGGTCACACCCCTCTCAATCTGGTTTCTTTGTTTGAGATTGTCGCACGTATTGACTCAACCATACCTGCACCAGTGATGTACCTGTTGCAGTACCAGTATATTTTGTGTACCGGTACGGATGGGTTTTTAGGACCAAAATGTAAATACTTTAATTTGAGGGCTGCCATGTAAATTCTGAGCATATACATATCTATAGGCAATTACAATATTATTTTCAATCCACTGACTAGCATTGTAGTTAGACATCAGGACAACAGATTTTTTTCATGGACTTAATTCTTTCGATCGTGATTCAAAACAAATTTAGTTGGAGAAGTATTAGATAGTTTAGAAAGAATAAGTAGAAGTGGATCATATACAGAAAATATAGTAATCTATCAATTTCACACACACACCTATAACAACACTATCAATTGCAACCTCAATTTCTAAAACATGAACCCTAAACCCTTCTTGTCAACTCTTATATTCCTATTCCGAACTCATTACAATCTTCCATTTAACTGCCATGCCAAATCCAAACAACAAGTACACTATCAGATTAGGTTATTACAATGTACCCTACGAAATTGTGAATTAAATAGAAGCAAACGCTGAGTAAGTAGTGGGTTATTTCAATCTCCCAGATTAGGTTAACACATTGAAATATAAGGCCACCACTACACAATACTGTCATTGAGTCATTTATTTATTTTTTTCTTGAAAGAAAGTTATATTTATATGCCTTTATGGGTTTTGGGTTTAGGGTTTTCCTTCTGGTTTTTGATAAAATGCTCAAGTCAAAGTTTTCCTATTGGAATTGGTCTTAAGGTGTTTGATAAAATTCTCAAGTCAAAGTTTTCCGTCTGTTTTGGTCTAATTTCACTATTTATGCTTTGGTGTATGACAATTACATTGAGTATCACGTGTTTATGTAGAACATTTTCTCAATTTTTTCTTCCACAGACCATACTTATGCCTTCAAGATAATACATGTTGAACTATCTAGTTCGATGAAAATTTACTATTTAGACCTTAAATACAGTTCATATTTTTTCATTAACACTTCTTTTGGTTTATATAATACACATCAAAAGACTGATAGTCATCAAAAATTTTCAGCATGAATTTAAGTTATTGGGAAAGCTTCCTGTAGTTATTACATTGTAGTTACACATCAACAGGGACTAATTTATGTTATTGGGAAAGTTACTTGTTATTACACATCAACAGGGACTAATAATTAGTTTCATTTTTACCCTTTATTTTTATACAATTGTAGTTACTTATTTTCTATTGTTAGTAGTGACAATCAATAAGTAATTGTACTTCACATATAGTGAAAATTCCTTATTTAATTGGCCAATATGATTTAATTTTACCCTTTTTTCATATTTCTCATAGTTGTTACTTTAACACAATCGTGTAATTCATATTTAGATCAAACATCCAATTTATAGATAACAGCTTCGTTTTCTCCTTTCCGGTAAAAGACAAATGGGTCATCCCAAGAAATCTCAACTAACAAGGGCAAAAGCTACCAAATACGGCAAGGGGAAACGTAGTACAGCTCCTACACACTCGGTGCGTGGTGGCAGTTTAAATGATTCCCCGGAAGTTGAAATTACACCGTCTCAACCTCCAAAGAAGAAGGGACGAGGCGCTGGAGAGATAAGGCCGGTGAAAGAGGATATCGCTGACCGACCAGTGATATGGCGAGTTGGACCACACGAGTTCAGCTGTGTAAAAAGTGCAAATAAAATTACAACAACAATCACTAGGCTTGCCCTAAAATACATGCCTGCACCATTTAGATCTTTTCACAGCTTCGATAAGACAATAAAGGACAAAGTGGAGAGGGACTTTTTGGTAACCTTTTTTTTTATATTCATGCTTACCGATCACATACTACTACATTAATTTATCGGCTTTTAACTTATTGTACATGGTGTAATTCTGGTACTGTGATGGAATTGGGTTAAGCATCCAAACAAAGCAACATACAGGAAATGAAAAGGTCAAAATAACAAAGGGATAGGTTCAATTTCTAAAGAAAGAACTATTGATTTCAAAATGGAGGGAGTCTATAAGGGTGCTATATAAAGTTCCCTTGGCTGTCTGAAATAGGATTCCATAATCTGTCAGCAATCGTTCTTTATTTAGTAATAACCTTCCCAAATATGCTTGAAATATGGCTTTCTAAACAAGGTTCCCTTGGCTGTAATAAATAAGCCTACATCGCGGCCAAAGGCTGTCAGTAATAGGGTTTCTCATCAAATAATTACATTTTGAAGAGTAAAAATTGGATGATGCTTTTAATCTTCTTGAATGTAGGAGAGATACACATACCACGAAGATGAAGATGTTGACTGCTGTCGTGCAGTACTCGATGCCATAGCAGCCAAAAGGTATTGTGAGGAGCTGGGTATAGAAAGGAGGAATCGTATTATAAAATACAGGTGGGACATTGTTTCTTGGAAGACAGATGTGCCGCATTGGTCTATAGTGCCCGAATTTTGGCGAGGTCTTTGTGATATCTGGTTCACAGAAGAGTGGCAAATGGTCAGTAAACGAAACCAGTTAAACCGCACCAGCTCTGGTGGTACGATCTCCCACTACGCTGGATTAGCTAGTGCTCACCAACATTTTGAGAAACTGGTATTCTGAACACTTACGCTCCAATATTATAATTATTTCAACATTAAACTTTCATCTAACATTTAATTATCAAACTTGCTTTTCATCTAAAGACTAAGCTGTTCAATGGGAGAAAGCCAAGCATGGAGGACCTTTACATCCATATGCACTGTGCAAGAGAAAATGGCGTATCACCGGTTGTGGCTCAAATTAGTACGGCCAAGGAGGGTGTGGCTGAAGATATGTCTTTCCAAGACGATTGGGATCCAATTGTACAAGACTAAAGTCACTATTGATATAGTATGCCATACAGTCTACATAATATCAACAGTACATATATAAAGGTAATAGGCACACACTGGTACAAAACTAAAGTCACTATTGTGGTTTTCTCTAATTAAAGCTATGAATTTCCAAATGAATATGTTGTCATAAGAGTTATTACTATGCAAAACAAACAAGCATACCATTTGATTTCTGGAAAGAACTTTCTTAAGAAGTGTGAAATTTCGATCAACCCCGTTGTTGTGTAGTGCTCTCCAAATACGAGAATTTGTTACGGTACTTGCCAGGTAAAGAGCAAAGGTGCATCTCTGTATCTCATCATCTAAAGTCATTGTGGGGGACACACTCATAGTAAAATGCGTCGCCATAACTTTCTCTAACTCAACCTCTAACTCAACCTCTACTACCTTCTTTACTATGGCTAAACTATAACTGTTATTTTGTGGCATCAACTGCATCATTTGAAAAACAAGCTCAATGTAACTTGGTCCCCTTAATTGGTAATAGTACTGTATGATAAATAATAATAAGTTCATAGGCTTCAACTGCATAAATAATTGTTATAACAATAACATGTTCTAATATAACAATTTGATATACATAGGATGCTGCTGGTTCCATACAACCAAATCAGGGGGCCTTTCCAAGCATTGCTGAGTTCTCGGAATGTACAAGAAATTGCCGGACATGATGCCGCAATGTCCGATTGGTTGGCCAATCAACCTTCAACATGAAGCAGGGAGGTCTAGTGTAGTTGGCAATATTAAGGGTAAAGTATTTTGGTAATATTTTGGGTATATTTTGCAATCTCAGTGGGGGTTTGTTTTATTTTGTTAATGCTTGAAAGGTGGGTATATTTTGGTTATATATAGAAGTTACTCTTCTTATATTCTTATCTTGGTAATTGTTTGAAAGGTGTTGTTTTAGTGTCTTTATAATCTTGGAAAAATGTATGATGATTAGTCTTTTGGCTATATATCGAAGTTAATTACTCTTCTTATCTTGTTAGTTGTTTTCTATGTATGTACTCTTCTATGTTTTTTATGTAAATCTTGTTGAATGGTAATCTGGAAATCGGTAAACAGTACTGGGTTGGTACCAGATTGGTACAGGGAGGGAGAATTGTAAAATTCGATTATGCTTTATTGCCTCCAAGTAGCTCATTTTAGACGTCGGAAAATCCACGCAAATATTGGTAATTTATGTGCATGCAAAAAGTGCAAATCATATCCTTGCAAATAGTCAGCCATGTAATAACTACATATTCTTCTAATAACGAAATCATAGTCCCATGCAAATAAACAAATGGGGCCCACGTTAACTAGCCTTGCAAATAATCAAGTTTGTTGCCTTGCAAATAGTCAAGTTAACTAGCCTTGCAAATAGTCACGTTATCTATCCTTGCAAATAGTCAAGTAGGTCCCACGTTATCTCTCCTTGCAAATAGTCTAGTGGGTCCCGCGTTCCCTTGCCTTGCAAATACTATGGTGGGACCCACGTCCGCTTCCCTTGCAAATAGTATGATGGGACCCGCACTCTCTTCCCTTGCAAATACTCCAAACTGGGTCAACTCTCGAAGTAGTTGCATGGCTAGTTATTGCATGCCAGGCCTCATGTAACAGACTTTTTGCATGGCTGTCCTTGTAAATACTGACTATTTGTATGGAGTGTATTTGCATGGTTCCACTTGCATGTCTAAGGCCATGTAACAAGCCATTTCGGGGCTTGTTACATGCGTAAGGCCATGCAACAAGCCATTTTCGTTGTCATGCAATAAAAGATTATTCTAGTAGTGGTTGCAACGCACACGCACGATACTAGTTAAATATTGTGTATGCTATGTATGTGGATGACAATTACATAAAAAATTAATGCATACCATTAACTAGACTAGACTATCAGAGATGAAGAAGAATGTCACATGTACTAAAGCAACGGAAGCAAAAGAAAAATGACTATTATTGTAAATGAAATAATTGTCCATCTAATATCCATATATATAAGAACATACTGATTCCTTAGGATATTATAGAATGGGCATTGGACATGCATGCCATATACCGCCCACATAATTATAAGTAGCATTTACTTTGTTCCAACATTCCATTAGAAGATTGGATACATTGTTTGCTTAATCAAAGAAATAACTTATTGTTGAGTTTAATTTACTGGAAATGATGAATAGAAGAGAAATTTATGTTGTTATTCTATATGATATTTGCAACCTCTTTACAAGCCTATATATATGCCCCACCAAACTAACCGTTGCCTATCTCACTAGCTCCGAAATTTTTATTTATAACATTTCTGAAAAATAAATAAACCAAATAACCACCGTTTCTGTGCATTTCGAAATCTAACACGGCTGCACTTTACCGATGCGGACTCATTTCAGGGACGCCGCAGAATGCCGGTGCGGACCCTGTTATTTTTTTTTTATCTGAAATGTTAAGAAGTTTGGTTAGGATTTTGTTTTGGAAATTTAATTAGGAAGTTTTTATCAGAAATGTAAAGTTTGTACTGGAAGTGTAATTACTTCTGTTTCAAATGTCGTTTAATCTGAAATTGTTATTCGTTTGTTTGATCAAATGTAAAGAAACATTACAATCGAATAATGAGCCATATAAAGAAGCATACAATAAAACAATGCTAATGTTATCGTAAATTATAAATACGTCTAATTAACCGAAAATAAACAACATTTTTACGAATACAATTAAAAATAGATAAATATCCTATCAATTGATAAACTCTCAATCTCGTGCAGCTCGAGCAGCTCTGTTTTGTCTTTCCTATGTATCTCGGCCAGCTTGGTGTCCTCTTCTCCTATTATTTAGAACGTCCATCCACATCGGAATTCGGTTGTGTCGTCTTCTGCCCAAAGAAATATTTTTATTCTCTAGAACAAGGACCAGGCCATCGTGTTGAGGCCATTCCGACTGATTTTCATACACATGCCATTCAGCGCTCCATGTGTTGATAAGTGTCTGGATGTGGTAGTAGTGACTTACAAACATGCTAGGGTCGATGCCTCGAAGATGACACACGGACAGCACATGAGAGCACGTTATTCTGTCCAATTGAGGCTTCTGGAACGTGCAAGTTAACGTGTGATCATCCCTGATTATCACCGTGTATTTGAAATTGGCCTTGATAAACCGGCCAGAATCATCAGGTATGAAAGCATGAATTCTCTCTTGTGTGGAGGTTACCTCAAACTCGTTATTGTTGCTAACCCCCCAGCGTCTTCATTTTATCGGACCTCTCGAACCGTTTGTTAATCAGCTACGAAAAATTAAAAAATAATGAAGAAGTCATATTTTTTGAACAAAGTTCATTAAAAATTATGAAGAAAGAACTATAAATAAAAGTACCTGATGTACACGACACGAGAATTTTTGACCTTGACTGGCTTCAAATTCCGCTGTGGCCCTCCTTTGCGCAAACCATGTGAGACATTTGTAAAATGTGTCTTCAATTATTGCTGTCACCGGTAACTTACGAGATGACCTGAAGACATTATTTACGACTCGGACCCGTTTGTAGTCATAATGCCCCAACGGTAACCACCGTCCAATGCTTGGAATATCTTCTATGGTTTCGGGCACTCATTCTCATCTTGATCCAAATATTTACCCACACCGTCCAGCCAATTGAGGGCAATGTCACATACATTCTCCATTGCTTGCATTCCTTGCTCGTATCTCCTCATCTTTCTCTTAGCCACACATATCCTAAAATATCGGATTGTCGCGTCACTGCAACCGTTCTTCTTCATGTTCTCGGCTATATGAGTAGCACAAAGACGGTAAACACATTGATCCTCATCCTCCTCGTTCAACCCCAGATCATCTTGTCTGAACACCTTCTTGATACCCTTTCCCCTATTAGTGATGACACACATGAATCTGAAGCGAATTACATTACGGCGCAACCATTGTACGAATCACGCACAATATTCAAAACTCTCTGATTCTACCAGTGAAAAAGCCAACGGGAGGAGCTGGTTTTCAGCATCGTACTGATCAGAGTCAAAATAATGATGATTTACGTAGGGTTTTGGCTTAGGTTTTGCATATTTTCTCACACTTATGTTCAATTAATTAGAGAAAAAGGCTACTGTCACCCTTCTTTATGTTTTATTACAGAAAACAAGTTTTGGAACTATTTTACATCAAATGGAGCAAGAATCGGGTCAATCGGATCAGCAATGCTTATCGACGAAGTCTCTGTTACGGTCCGTATTGCCTAATACGGACCAAGCCTAGCACAGATCAGGAGATAGCGTGAGAAGCACTAAAACTCTCAGCAACAAGGTCCTAATACGGACAGTATCACCTGATACGGACCGTAACCGAAGGCGCCTCTTGGGGAATAACTGCCGACAGCTGTATCCAGATCAGTTTCTTAGCCCCTACTCAACCTCTAGACGTCCCTCCACTCCTATATAAGGCCCTTGGGCAGAAGAAGAACTCAACTTTGTAATTAGGGTTAGATTTGATTAAAGTAAGAAGAGATGAGTGCTTGTAACTATGCCTTTCCGCGGCTAAGTTCCTTTTCTTAGGGCTAGGCAGTAAACCTTGTTACTCTTGATGTTTTGATATATATATTTTCTGTTGATTATGATTTCTTGTTATTGAATCCAAATGCTTTTGTGATTTACTAACTCTTCATCTAACTTCAATGATCTAGTTTAGTCTATTAGGGTAGTGACAGTACTTTGATGGTAAGAGAAACTATTTGTATGAATTAGCCTCGTTGAGATCTATTAGGTTTATGTGAAGAAAATCTTAGCAGGAAAACCATAAACCAGACCAATAAAACACGAACCAAGTTCCATCACTTGTGTAAGGAAAATCACAGTGATCTGTGTAGTAACTTGTGTATTTAAGAAATCAGGCATTTGCGTAAGAAAACTCACAGTGTCCTATGTAGAATCTCGATGAAAGATCTGTCATTCATGCGTAACATAAATCGCAGTGACCTATGTGGTGTCTTTCATAAAACAACAACAGAAAATCAGACGCAACAGGAATATATTATCAAGGCGGATTGAGTAGCAACAGGAATATATTATGTGGTGTCTTTCATCTCTATCTTTATTTTAATTACTTTTAATTGTTTCTTAATTTACATTGATCACAACATCTCTCAATTTTCAGATTTCGTCTAGCCTTTCGAAAGATTGTGATTCGATCGCTCAAAACTCTGAATCAATATTCCCTGTGGATCGACCTCGAATATACTACTCGATAGGATTGTGCGCTTGCAGTCCGAACCGATAGTATTTCCGAGTTTATAAATATTAAAAGAAACATCGCTCTCTTTTGAGTAATCAAGCTTTTTGGCGCCGTTGCCGGGAATAACGGTTCATTGTGCAAGGCCTCGCGAGACGCCCTTGCTTTGACCATTGAATCCAATTAATTAGACACGCCTAGATTTCTTTTTATTTTCTGCATTTTTATTTTTTCTTTTATTTTCAATTTCGTTTTTATTTTTCTTTTTCTTTTTATTTTTCTTTTTATTTTTTATTTTCAGTTTTAGTTTAATTTTCAGATTTTCTTTTCTTTTTAGGACACTGCACGCTAGCCGAATCATCCGTACGATCCGTGAGGATTGCTAGTAGGAGAGGACAATTCGCTTGTACACCACCGATAAGAACCAATCATTGTTCTTCCTCGAGTAATTCTGAAAGCGAAGAAGACTCAGATTCGATCAACATGAATATTCCACCAAACGAACCGATCCCACCTTTCAACAATGGAAGACACGAAGGCAATGGTGATAATGAAGTTCACATTGCAGCAAGACCCAAACTTCTACGAGACTATTGCGTACCGCGCGCGAATGATCCTAATTCTAGCATAAACCCACTAACTGTTACGAACCGTAATTTTGAGATCAAACCTGCTCTCATAAATATGGTTTCGCAACAGTAATTTGGAGGATTTCCAAATGAAGATCCACATCTTCACTTGTCAATTTTCCTTGGGATATGCGAGACGATAAAGATCAACGGAGTTACCGATGAAGCAATCAAGCTAAGGCTATTTCAATTTTCATTAAAAGATAAAGCAAGAGCATGGTTGTTTTCCTTACCGGCCAATTCCATTCAAACTTGGGACCAATTGTTTAATGTATTTATTGCAAAATATTTTTCACCTTCTAAAACTTCAAGACTTAGAAAATCAATTACTAACTTTGAACAAAGGGATGGTGAATCATTGTGTGAAGCATGGGATAGATACAAGGATATGTTAAGGTGTTGCCCACACCATGGTCTAGAAAGATGGTTGATTGTTCAAACTTTTTATAGTGGTCTAAACCCTACCGATAGGTTGTTTATTGATGCTTCTGCAGGAGGAGCAATCATGAACAAGGAACCTGACGAGACTTACAACCTAATTGAAGAGATTGCAATCAACCAACACTACTGGATCCCTGAGCGCAAGAAGCCAACTCCAGCACCTGGCATACACAAAGTAGATGAAATATCCATGCTAAGCGCAAAGATCGATGCTTTGCAATTAGCACTCAACAAGCAGACCAAGCAGCTAACAGTAGCAGCAGTCAATGCCGCAACAGCATGTGGTTATTGTGGAGGAGCGCATGAGATGACCGAATGTACGAATTTGACGGAAACTGAGAAAGAAACAGAGCAAGTAAACGCCATTGACAACAGCTTTCAACCTCAGCCCACCTATAATTCGCACCATCCAAACAACCGAAACCATCCAAATCTCTCATACGCAAACAATCAAAGACCTGTTGCACCTCAACAAAACTACCAACCACAACCCAATTATCAACCAAGGTACAACCAACCACAGCAACCTGGCATCACATAACTAATGGAGAGATTCCTAGAGAAGCAAGACAAGACAAACGCCACAATCACGCAAACGATCAAAACCTTAGTGAACCATGTCAAGGACTTGGGGGGTCACATATCCAAGATGGCAAAAGAACTCTCAAGCATTACACACGAAAAAGGCAAATTTCCGGGCCAACCGAAAGAAAATCCTAAATAGAGTTGCAAGAACATCACACTAAGGAGCGGCACAACTTACAATAGACCTCCTATGCCCAATCCAACTTCTGATGAGATGCATGCAGAATCATCACATTCAGAGAAATATGAGCTGCAACAACCGGAGCCGCCCGTATTCGAACTGCAGGCAGACCTTATCGAGGAGCAGAATGACACCGTAGGTGGAGACGAACGACAAACTGAACCTGAATACATTTCACCACCACCCTACAAGCCACCTCTGTCATTCCCTCCAAGGCCAGCCAAGCACAAGATGGAGCCACAATTCGCGAGATTCATAGAGACATTCAAGCAACTACAAGTCACTATTCTCTTCACCGGGGCAATTGCAAGCATACCCTCATATGCTAAATTTCTGAAGGAGATTCTTTCAAATCGCAACAGACTCCAAGAATTCTCAACAATTCCGCTCAATCTGGAATGTAGTGCGCTCGTGCACAGCAAATTATCGAAAATGTTGAAAGATCCGGGAAGCTTCTCGATACCATGCACAATTGGCACGATGAAATTTTACGAGGGCTTTATGTGATTTGGGAGCAAGTGTGAGTCTAATGCCAAAGGCAGTGTTTGACAAATTAGAATGTGGAGAACTTTCACCAACACAAATTGCACTGCAACTGGCTGATCGATCAATTCAATATCCTAAAGGAGTGTTGCTGGATGTACCGATCAAAGTTGGAGACTTTTGGATACCTGGAGATTTTGTTGTGGTTGACATGGAGGAAGATGAACACATTCCAATCATCCTTGGAAGGCCATTCCTCGCCACATGCGGAGCAATGATTGATGTTAAGAACGGAAAAATTTCACTAAATGTCGGAAAAGACAAGGCGGTCTACAACATAAACAAAGCTTTGAAATACCCTTCTGACATTGATCATGTCTTCAATTTGGATATCATGGATGAATTTGAAGAGGAAGAATATCCATATGATGAATTGGAAGAATCCATGGGTATGGAGGAACTGGACAACCTTTTTAGAGGGGAAGATGACACTGACATTGATCGTGTCTTCAGTTTGGGCATCACGGATGAATTTGAAGAGGAAGAATATACATATGATGAATTAGGAGAATCCATGGGTATGGAGGAATTGGACAACCTTTTTAGAGGGGAAGATGACGAAAGGCAACTCGAGCAATACACCACCGCTGAACCCGATGAAGCCTACGCTGAAACTTGCGCGAGTTGTGCCACTGTCATAACAAAATAAGAGGAAGAATCCCCCAAATCTAAAATTCTACAGTCCGTGTCGCCTAGCACGATCAGTAGAAAAGTGAAGAAAAGGGAGAAAACAACCTCTCATCCACAACTCGAGCTCAAACCTCTTCCATCCAACCTCCGTTACGAATTCCTGGGACCCAACCAAACCTACCCGGTGATTGTCAGTTCTCGGCTCGATAATGTTCAATCCAACAAGCTCATCAACATACTCAAGATGCACCGAAAGGCTATTGGCGACAAAATAGATGACATCAAAGGCCTTAGCCTGACCATCCCCATGTATCGCATCTTACTTGAAGATGAGACAATAGAGGAAAAGCAAGAATTAGAAAAGAGTTGGCACACACAACCGCATGAAAATAAGCTTTTCGATCCTCTGTTGACTTCAATTTCTATCAAACCGGAAGAAACCAAAGTTCCAATCATAGAATCAAGGCCTTTTCCAACAGTTCTCAACATTATCGCATCAAAAAGTTCTTGGGAGAACTATGATGCGGTCCATGGTCGGAAGGTGAAGATAAAACAGTTCGTGGTTCATCCGGAATCTCAATGAAACAAGGGGTCGAGCTAATGACTTTAAACAAGCCCTTCTTGAGAGGCAACCCAAGGCCATTTTTATATTTTTCATAATATTTATTTCTAGTTTATTTAGGACCTTAACAAGAGAAACAACTCATACCCACCTTTTTCCTATGATCAGGTGAACATATCAGAGGAATGACTCGATCAAAGACACCACAGAAGACAGGAAAATACCCTCTGGTACAGTCCGTATCAATCAATAAGGACCATATTAGTGGATACGGGGTGAAAGAATGAGAGTAAGAGGAGGTGGTGAATACGGCCCGTATTTCCCAATACAGTCCGTATTCAAAGAAGTTAAGACTGAAGGTAGTTATCGGTATTATGCATAATGATCACTCAAAAGAGAGCAATGTTTCTTTTAATACTTATAAACTCGTAAATGCTATCGGTTCGGACTACAAGCGCACAATCCTATCGAGTAGTATATTCGAGGTCGATCCACAGGGAATATTGGTTCAATACTTTGAGCGATCGAATCACAATCTTTCGAAAGGCTAGACGAAATCTGTAAATTGAGAGATTTGTTGTGATCAATGTAAATTAGGAAGTAATTAAAAGTAATTAAAATAAAGATAGAGATGAGAATTCCTAGGGTTTCGGCACACCATTGCCACTCAATCCGCCTTGACAATATATTCCTGTTGCGTCAGATTTCCTGTTGTTGTTTAATGAAAGACACCACATAGGTCATTGCGATTTATGTTACGCAAGAATGACAGATCTTTCACCGAGATTCTACATAGGACACTGCGATTTTCCTTACGCAAATGTCTGATCTCTCAAATACTTCAAATTACTACACAGATCACTGCGAATTTCTTTATGCATGTGATGGAATTTGGTATGCGTTTTGTTGGTCTGGTTTATGGTTTTCCCGCTAAGGTTTTCTTCACATAAACCTAATAAATCTCAACGAGGCTAATTCATACAAATAGTTTCTCTTACCATTAAAGTACTGTCACTACCATAATTGACTCAAACTAGATCATTGAAGTTAGATGAAGAGATAGTAAATCACAAAAGTATTTCGATTCAACAAGAAGAAATCATAATTAACAGAAATATATATATCAAAACATCAAGAGTAACAAGGTTTACTGTCTAGCCCTAAGAAAAGGAACTTAGCCGCGGAACGGCATTGTTACAAGCACTCCTCTCTTCTCTCTTTAATCAAATCTAACCCTAATTACAAAGATGACTATTCCTTCTGCCCAGGGGTCTTATATAGGAGTGGAGGGACGTGTGGAGGTTGAGTAGAGGCTAAGAAACTGATCTGGAAACAGCTGTCGGCAGTTATTCCCCAAGAGTCGCCTTCGGATACGGGCCGTATCAGGTGATACGGTCCGTATTAGGACCTTGACGGTTAGGGTTTAATGCTTCCAGCGCTATCTTCTGGTCTGTGCTAGGCCTGATTCGTATCAGGCAATACGGACCGTAACAGAGACTTAGTCGATGATCGTCGCTGATCCGATTGACCCGATTCTAGCTCCATTTGGTGTAAAATAGTCCCAAAACCTATTTTCTGCAATAAAACATAAAGAATGGTGACAGTAGCATTTTTCCTCTATAAATTAAACATAAGTGTGAGAAAATATGCAAAACATAAGCCAAAACCCTACGTAAATCATCATTATTTTGACTCTGATCACATAACAAATCGGATACGGACCGTATCACCCAATACGGTCCGAATGAAGGCTAATCCGGAAGATGCGAACCCGTTAACGAAGAGACATTTGAAAACCCATGAGAATCACATCTCATAACCGTTAAACCCTTTAGTTTGAACTCCTAAACCTCCATCTCTCTCTCTCTATATATATTCTCTCTCCCTCTATCTCTCCTCTTCCTCCCTCTTCTTTTCTTGCCGAGACCGAACCCACCTCCTTGCCGCCGATCACCATCACCACCGCACTCATCACTGCCTCTCCATGGAGCCGCGGCCACTGCCTTCCTCTCTGCACCATTCGATGCCTCTATAAGTGAATATGATCAGTTCATCCAAGCTATGCAATGGATGAACCTGAATTTTTAAGATCTCGCCACACGCTCGCGAGAGAGCAGCCAGCGAATTAAGCAAAAGGTCAATTAAGCCCGCAACAGCATGGAGTAGATCTGGAGATGCATTGACGGGAGTAGGAGCGAGATCCAGCAAGCGCGCTACCTCAATCAACAGTACTACCAGTTCGCCCTCGACTCGGGACTCTAGTACCAGCCACTGCTCAATGGACTTTTCGACCCATCATTCTACGAGGAGATCCAGCGCCCACCACCACCTCCACCACCTCAGGATTGAGGTGCAGTGAGTTGTATCTTTCCCTCGGTCTTTTTACTTTTTCTACTTCCTTTATTTTTATATCTCGAGCATTGGGGACAATGCTCAATTTTATTCGGGGGGTAGGACGGTAAATTGACCATGACTATGTATCTTTAAATTTTTCGCATTTTTATCTTTTTAGGTGCTAGTAGTTTTACTCAATTTTTGACTAGGGTTGGAGGCTTTACCAAAAATCCTAGGATGATTAAATTGAGCTTTTTAGCTAGCTTGCATTTTTATTTTTCCTTAGGAGTAGGTTAATCAAATAGGGAAATGTTTCGAAATTGAGTTAGGCTAGGGTTTAGACAATTGGCCATGATACCAAAAATTCAAAATTTTTAAAAATTATTAGTGATCTCAAAGTGAACAATGAATTGCTAACCATGAATGTTGACCAAAATCGCAAACCCTAGAATTTTTATTGTTGAGTAATTTATTTTTGCAAAGTCTTTAAGCTTGATAATGTTTTAGAATACCCATTTATTATAGATAGACCTCTAGCAAAACTATGCAATAATTCCTTATATGAATGAATACTTGAAATTGTGTATAATCATGGTGCTTGTGACACAAAAATATTTTATTTTTCAGAAAAATATAAAAATACAAAAAAATCAGAAATGAGAAAAATCCAAAAAAATAGAAAAATTCAGAAAAAGAAAAAAATAGAATAAAAGATGGAGGATAAAAAAGAGTACGGGTGCCTACACAAGACTGGTTACCAATAGGCTCGATAAAACCTCCCAAATTTTAAATTTTGTACATATTTAATTTTTCAAAAATAGTCACAAGTACCAACACACTTAGTTGTCATATTTTGCTCCAATCAATTGGGAAGGAAATTCAAAATTTATATTATTAGAATTCATGTTGATTGGAAGGGATCTACTTATAATCGAAGGGGAAATTAATACTCTCAAATTTAAGGATATTTGTGAAGTAATTTGTTCGATAATAATTTTTCTAGGGTATGCATAATGAGGTCAATCATGGGGTGAATAAATTGTTCAAGTTAGAGGTCATGAATATTTTAGAATTCTAAATTTTTATTGTCATGCCAATTGTACCAAATCCAAGTTTTATTTTAATTTTAAACAAGTCCTTGAGATTGTATGGTTTAATCTAGACCGGACCTTTGACCAGCTGGGATGTCATTGCTTGAGAACAAGCAACAATTCAAGTTGGGAGGCGTGATCAGAGTCAAAATAATGATAATTTACGTAGGGTTTTGGCTTAGGTTTTGCATATTTTCTCACACTTATGTTCAATTAATTAGAAAAAAAGGCTACTGTCACCCTTCTTTATGTTTTATTACAGAAAACAGGTTTTGGGACTATTTTACATCAAATGGAGCAAGAATCAGGTCAATCGGATCAGCGACGCTTATCGACGAAGTCTCTGTTACGGTCCGTATTGCCTAAAACGGACCAAGCCTAGCACAGATCAGGAGATAGCGTGAGAAGCACTAAAACCCTCAGCGACAAGGTCCTAATACGGACCGTATCACCTGATACGGACAGTAACCGAAGGCGCCTCTTGGTGAATAACTGCCGACAGCTATATCCAGATCAATTTCTTAGCCCCTACTCAACCTCCAGACGTCCCTCCACTCCTATATAAGGCCCCTGGGCAGAAGAAGAACTCATCTTTGTAATTAGGGTTAGATTTGATTAAAGTGAGAAGAGAGGAGTGCTTGTAACTATGCCGTTCCGCGGCTAAGTTCTTTTTCTTAGGGCTAGGCAGTAAACCTTGTTACTCTTGATGTTTTGATATATATATATTTTCTGTTGGTTATGATTTATTGTTGTTGAATCGAAATATTTTTGTAATTTACTATCTCTTCATCTAACTTCAATGATCTAGTTTAGTCTATTAGGGTAGTGACAGTACTTTAATGGTAAAAAAAACTATTTGTATGAATTAGCCTCGTTGAGATTTATTAGGTTTATGTGAAGAAAACCTTAGCGGTGAAACTATAAACCAAACCAACAAAACGCGAACCAAGTTCCATCACTTGCGTAAGGAAAATCGCAGTGATCTTTGTAGTAACTTGCGTATTTAAGAGATTAGTCAGTGTCCTATGTAGAATCTCGATGAAAGATCTGTCATTCTTGCGTAACATAAATCTCAGTGACCTATGTGGTGTCTTTCATAAAATAACAACAGGAAATCAGACGCAACAGGAATATATTATCAAAGCGAATTGAGTAGCAATGGTGTGCCGAAACCCTAAGAATTCTCATCTCTATCTTTATTTTAATTACTTTTAATTGTTTCCTAATTTACATTGATCACAACAACATCTCTTAATTTTCATATTTCGTCTAGCCTTTCTAAAGATTGTGATTCGATCGCTCAAAACTCTGAATCAATATTCCCTGTGGATCGACCTCGAATATACTACTCGATAGAATTGTGCGCTTGCAGTCCGAACCGATAGCATTTCCGAGTTTATGAATATTAAAAGAAACATCGCTCTCTTTTGAGTGATCACGTACCTGGTTGCAATCAACAGTTTGCCTGTGGTAAAACAATCAAATTAATTTCGTAAGAGCCGAAATCAACTAAATTAAATAAAGTTGAAACAATCAAATTAGTTACATTTATACCGGCCTGACAGGAAACATGCATCAATGGTGATGACCGGTCTGATATGTTGAAAAGCAGCTATGCACGGTCCAAATGTCCAAGCCGCCCTATGAAAATACTTGTATGGTCCAGGTTTACCGGTGGGAAATGAGGTCACCTCAAACAATATTTCTGTCAATAAATTTAAAAAAATAAGTTCAATTGTTGATTAACAATCAAATGATGTAAAAAATGAAGGAACAATATAGTACCTGGGTTGCTTCTTTTGATTGCCTCCAACAATGGAACTATAAGAGCGTATGACCCCTCCCAACTACCAAATTGACGGGCAATTGCCAACTCACTGCCACTCCACAATTTGTTGTACGCCGGTATCTGACCATTGTACCTTTCAGCAACAGCAATCCTGACAGCTTGAATACTCAAATCAACATCGTTCCTCATGTGAGCCGATATACACTCGGCAACCATAGTAGCCGACAACTGGGCATGATCTGTTCTTGTCGCATCCGCGTGACATGAATATTTTGTTGGGCACTTGGAGACACGCCATTATGTTCCATAACCGGTGGCCTTTGCTAGTATGTACCAGCAACAATAACTGTCCTTGCACTTGAACCTAATTCTTGTGCGGTCACTGTGCGTATTCCTTATCTCTTTGTTGCAAATATGTGAAACCTGGCAATTGCGCTCTTCATTGCCTCCTTTGAGTCATATGTTTGTCCCTCAGACAATTCATTCTCATACTCTGCCCTCCTTCCAAACAAACCCGAATTTGTTTCCATAAACCCTGATGTGTCGTTGAAACCCGCGATCCATTATCCGAAACCCGCTATCTATTCTGAAAGTCCACTCTCGTCCAAGCACAGGCCCAGTATCTTCCTCGTCACTACGATCGCTCATACCCTCAGGATCAATATGACCCTAATTTTTCTCTGCCTCTAGTAATTCCGAATCCACTGTTTCATCGGTTTCATCCGGATCACAAGATTGACCGCAATGAGCGGTCCGACTAGATGAAGGCTGGTCAGTATGGGATGGGGCCCGACGGGAGGGCCGACTACTGGAGGGTCGGTCCCTCTGAACTAGGGCCCGAAAACTGGACAGTTGGTCAATTTGGACAGGGGACGAACTAGAGCCGGATGAGTTACCCTAACTACGACCCTAGATTAACCTCATAATTGTGTTGGCAAGCCGGGCTCTAGTAACCTCCACATATAGGTCAATTATCTTGTATGCACCTCCAGCAAAACTCATGGTTTGGTTGTACAATACCTGCCAGACTCCCTCATTTTGAATTGGAAACAGTTGGAACCAATTTGTGCTGAACTAGTCGGCATGCTAATTTTGGCATCAATTTTAAGGTCGTACTGACCCTGATCCAACCCCAAATTCTGCAATATACTCAATTTAAGCCCCACATAATCAGTACCCGGCAATACCGAAATCACAGTAACAGGTCCGATACTATAGTAAACCCCATTAGGACCTGTTAAAACATCCCCACCAGTATAGATGGATACCATGAGAGTCATTTTCAATCCAATACAGAAGAAACCTAAAATTAAAAATGAACTAATTTATTATTCTAAATTAATTATTAACCTACTGAAATAAAAATAAAAAATTTAAAAGAAGAGAGAAAAAACTTACAGATAAGAGATCTAATCCAGGAGAGAGAATGTGTGAGAGTGTGGAATGAAACTTCACTGTCATTTTGGACTTATAGAACAGTGTCCGCACCGGCATTCTGCGGCGTCCCTGAAATGGGTCCGCATCGGTAAAGTGCGGCCGTGTTAGATTTCAAAATGCCCAAAAACGGTGGTTATTTGGTTTATTTATTTTTCAGAAATGTTATAAATAAAAATTTCCTGCTACCTAGTATATTGAAACTAGGCTGATTGCTATTACTTCTGTTACAATGTAGGGTTATTATTTTTTAATTAGCCGATAATGACAAAATGCCTAATGACTCTGAGGCTAATCATTTTATTCTTAATCTCTTTTCTCAACACTAATGTACTTGTATCGTTTTCCTATGAGGATTCGGATTATTAATAATAGATTAAATTTATAATAGAACAATATTGAAATCTGTCCAAAAAGGTTTCAATAAAAAAATGGATAATATTTGTAGGAATGTTATAATTAGTCTAACAAAATAATTTGTTGTCTATTAAATTTCATACAAAGTCTCATTTGATATTTTATTAAACAGTACCATTAAATATGTTATTGCACATTACAATCATTTTGTGAAAAATTAAAAATTACACCAAATTTTATTATTGGTTATTTTTATAATATCCACAAAGTATTTGCTCATATTTAAACTGTCAAATTTCAAAGTTATACAAGTAAACCCATTAGTGGATGGATCTCAATCCTCCTTGTGATATGTAGTTCTACGTACAAATTAAATAAAAATATCGTAACCAAAAATTGCTCATATATATACCTCGCAATTCATATGAAATAATAATAATTCAAGAGTAAAGATGTTGTCCCCCCACTCCAGTCCCCTAAACGTCCCCCCAATTCTAACTAACTTTGTCAATCATTAAACCACCTTGAAAAACATCGTAAAACGTGTAAAAGATGAGTTCAGTTTTTTTCTTTAAATAATTGATATCATAAGTATGAATACTTGATGAATTATATATGAATATTTGATAACTTAGGTATGAATACTTTTCATATTTGAATATTTGATACCTTGAAAAACGTGTAAAAGTATGTCATCATGGATCTCATTTGAAAGAGAAAATTGTGTAGAACACGTTCGTGGTTTTAGATTTGCAAAATTCCTCATAGATCGTCCCAAAAATTGGTTATATTGAACGGAGAAAAAAAAAACTACTTTGAAAAACGTGTAAAAGATGAGTAGGTATTGTGTCCAGTTTTTTTTTATGTACTTGATATCTTAGGTATGAATACTTGATGAATTATATATGAATACTTGATATCTTAGGTATTCATACTTTTCATTTTGTATGTGAATTAATTTAATCAATGAATGGGGGACTGGTGGTGTGATCCACGTGACTTTTTGGTTGTGGTCTCCAATGCAATCTGACAGTTACTGCCCCCGAAAAGTAATGGTCCCCAGTTTGTATGTGAATTAATACTTGATATCTTAGGTATGAATACTTGATGAATTATATATGAATACTTCATATCTTAGGTATGAATACTTTCCATGTTGTTGAATGGGGGACTGACAGTTGTACTTTGACCGTTAGGGGGACTAACAGTTGTACTTTGACAGTTAGGGGGACGTTTAGGGGACTGAATGGGGGGGACTGTTAGTCGATCCCATAATTCAAATATCAACTTATTCATATGTTTAGTTTAATTATTCGGCAAAAACAATATTACTCTTCGTAGGCAACGAGATATGCATGCAGTTCCAAAACCAGTTGAATGGTTTTCAGTCGGGTATTAATAATTTGAAAATTTCGATCCTTATATATCTCATTCTTAGAAAAACTTATATCCTCTTATTCAAGAAAAACTCAAGATACAAGCACTTATTTGGAATATTACATAAGGTTTGATACACTACTACTGAGGTGTGCCTGATAATAACATAGTTATTGTATTTCTTTTGGTGAATCATAATCCTCTCACTTGAAGCTAATAGAATACACCGGCTGTTTGTTAGGATAGAACAGGCCCCAGTTCTGCTCTACTCCCGCCGGCTTCTGATTTTCATTAAACATAGCAAAGATGTAAGTCTCCAAGGCTGTTGGTCTCTTGGGCGTGCCTTTACCAACATGATTAATCAAATTCTGGTTGTATTTCTGAGCATTGCTTACTGTCGTGCCAGTCCCACCAGCCGATGGCCAACCGCTCTCTGAAATAACAATACCAACATTTGATCCTCCAACCTTCTCCATTGCCGAGTAAAGCGCATCCACCTGTGCATCAAAGAGATTCTGATACTTGTTCGACCCGTCTGTCACCACAGTGCCAGGCGAGGTGAACAATGCATAGTCAAGGCTGATCTGTGCTGTGTTGCCGGCATAACTGAAGTACGGGTATATATTTGCCAGGAGGGGTGAATTTATTGAAGCAAGGTACTGTACTATGGATGTCATGTATGAAGCATCCGAAGAGAAGGCACCTGCTGAAGGAGGGTACGAGGTACCCACTACACCAAACGCGACTGAAGTCGAGACCTTGATTGAGTTTTGAAGGCCGGCAGAGGATAGCGCACTGTAGATGTTTTTCATTGCTGGGAGGATTTTTGAGACGTCGCTACCGCTAATCTCGTTGCCTACTGCAATGTATCTGTTGAAGGAACATTACATATATTAACATTTGTGTTATTTTACGAGCAATGAACAAATAGATTTTATGAACTTTTAGCTAATATTAATTACTAATAAAATATCCTGACATGTAAATTTTAGGATTTTCTTCTAGGAGTTGCACTGAACTTGTAGTAAAATACACCGATCATTAATTTGAATGGAAAAAATACTCAGATCCGTACTTGAAAGAGACATCAGGGTAATAGGGTTTGACATTGTTGTTCACCCAGGTGGCAGCAGCTGAAGAGCTTGAAGCATCGGAGAGGCCGACATCCATGATGAGATTGATTTTGGTACCTTTGAGTGCATTCAGAGTGGCACTATCAGCGTTGTATATACGCATTCCAGTGATGCCATTGGACTGGTACATCTTTACCACATCAGCTTTCGATGGAAGGTTGTTACCGAGCATCCCATAGCATACACCTATTGATTGTGCACCTGCAGAAGGATGATGTATATATGTAATTTTCAGTAGGTTGTTTTCAAGCAATGCATTGTGATGATTCTATAGTCTATATGGGACAATCTGTGTTAACTGAGATAATTAAAGGATCTGTTTGTTTGATTCTTGAAATTGAAATGGACATTCACACGTGATGTACACGGATTTGTAATACCTAGCTAGTAACCGATGCTATTGTTTTCCAAAATCTAACTATGTAATCAATAATCTATCAATGATATACGCTCTCTAGCAAGTTTTAATGGCACAATAAGTTTGTGTGTGTGTGTGTGTGAGCAAGAGAGAGAAAGAAAGAAAGATGAGAGAGACTTCTGGGGTAACTAGCAAGGATGCTAACAAGCAATGTGAGTACCGCCACCATGGAAGGAGCATCTGATCTATGTGCCATGGAGAAGATACAATAAGCTCACTCTTGTTCAATTATTTCAATTTCTTAAAATGGAAATCAGTGTGAACCTTGTTATGGATAATCGATTCGTATGAACTCCTTATATAGACAACCCCGGAAAGAGCAAGAATAATTTCTTCTATATCCATATATTCCAATGCTTGACTAAAAGAGTACAGGACAATTCTTAGTTAGCACATCCAGCGCCAATTAAGGTTGGAATCATTGTCAATTTGCAATTTTCCAACAGTCTCATGGATCCTCTGCAAACACTAGTTTCCTGTAACCACGGTCTCACTTGATCAAAGATAATTACTATTTTCATGATGGAGCTGTTTCGGATTCTCGGTTCAATGCCCATCGGACCACATTTTGGATCCCGTGACCGTGAGCCTCCTAGCCGATTAGTTTGAAAGCCTGATTAATTTGAGTGTTCTATTAAAATGTTTCTCTGAGATTAATCTGAAAACAGGTCATCTGGCAGGCCAATCAGACCGAAACTGCTTAGGTATTGTAAAATCATTTTATTTGACGACATGCAAGTATGATGCGAGCCAACTAACTGAGTTTATCACTTTAGAAGATGTCGTACTGTATATGTATGATAATTATGTATACATTTTTTTTGTCATAAAGCATATTTTCCCATAATAAGAAACAGGGCAGTTACATCACATTAATTCAATCTACTTAATGTTCATCAATTAAGTTCTGTTCCATATATTTATGTGGAAATACATTACAATTTGTTGATGGTCATACTCATACAGGATCTAGTACAGAAGAACAACTACCAGTCTGCCCGGTATATCACAGTTAGATTTATCAGAAAATACAAAAATTAATTAAAATCTAGACGGCGACCTCCAACATATATACAAGCAAGGTCAATCCCTTTGCCTAACTTTTACTGTTCCTAACAAAGCCACCGAGACATGGAATGAAGAAGGAAAATAGAAAGTATCATATATGGCGCTTCTTCAACTTGGAAGTGCTGGCAGGGGAATAATTGATCAAAGGTGGTATGAAGAGAAATTTTTTACATCTGTTGTTGTGCCTATTAATTTCTGTGCCTAACTTTGCATTAGGCCTCGCCAAAGTCACCAAGACTAAAAAAAAATCAAATTACAAACTTCATGTTGAAAGAGGAAGGGGCATAATTAATTGGTGATATATATTGTCAATACCACGTTATGAGGTGTACTTAATTGGTGAAATATGTTGGTGAATTAACAATTAGAGCGGGGTAGGTCCAATGGTCATTAGAGCAGAGTAGGTCCAATGGGCATCAGACCTACTTTAGATTCGATGAGCTCCAAGACCGTCCAATCTGCTTTAAGATCCAAGTTCTCCTCTTTAATATTCATTTGTGCCCACTTCAATTTTGTGCGCACAGATCTTAAAGCAGATCGGAATGTCTTCAAGCCCATCGAACCTGCATCAGACCTACTCCACTCTAATTAACAATACATACACAAACACACATTACAGGTGGTAATGCTTCAATTTAGATGCAATAATGTGAATTTTAATTGTAGGAGCAAAAATTCTACATCCCATTTCCCATGTATAGAAATTTGATCTGCCCAATATAACATGTGTATGAAAAGGACCAACTACCAGTCTAGCCGGTCTATTACGGCTGGACCTCAATTTTGTAAATTGGAGTTGACCTTAGGTTTGTCTATTTTATATACTTAGTGTACCACTTGTAGTGTTGTCTATTTTATATACTTAGTGTACCACTTGTAGTGTTGTCTATTTTATACCCATAGTGGATCACTTATAGTGAGAAGGTAAAACCCCTTCTCTAACATTCTCTCGTTGTATTGCAGGAATTCCATGCATAGTCATACAAACAAACTTGTCTGTTATGTCGATCGAGTCAAAAATTTAAATTTTTCGACGGTTTTTGACCACCGAGTTAGAAAACAAGACTATGACGCACTATTTTATGGCTATATACTTGACCTCGTGCAAAAAGAAGGGAATATACGGATAACAACAATACCCATACTGCCGTTTGTGGGGTTGTCAATCAGGGGCGGACCCATAAAGGTCCAAGGGCAGGCAAGTGTCTATCCCTGGATTTGAATTTTTTTTAGACCTAGTGTATTTTTATTCCTGTGCTTACCCCTGGTCTAATACTGTGCCTACTCCTGACCCAGAATAAAATAATAACAAGACCCGGTGTTTGATATCTAAAAATTAAATAACATAGCTGCTCCGTTGCTCAATCATATATACAGTTAACCAAAAAAAATACAAAAGTCGGATATATAGACGTTAAAGTCAGAGAGAATAAATGCAATTAGACTCAGAGAAAGAATTGTGTTTTTGTCAAGCATATATGTAATTAGGGAAAATTTCAGTGTTCCCATATACATTTTTAAAATATCCAATTTTTCTATAAAAACATCATACTAATATAATATTCAATATCCCCACAAAAGCTTTAATATTTTTTTCTTCTATCCTCTTTTATTTATTTAATCAATTTATTTCCAGTGTGTCAAATAATAACATAGTTCTTCTTTCTTTTGATTGATCATAATCCTCTCACTTGAAGCTAAGAGAGTATACCGGCTGTTTGCTAGGATAGAACAGGCCCCAGTTCTGCTCTACTCCCGCCGGCTTCTGATTTTCATTAAACATTGCAAAGACGTATGTCTCCAAAGCCGTCGGTTTCTTAGGCGTACCCTTTCTGACATGATTAATCAAATTCTGGTTGTATTTCTGAGCAGTGCTTACTGTCGCAGCGGTCCCACCAGCTGATGGCCAACCGCTCTCTGAAATAACAATACCAACATTCGACCCGCCAACCTTCTCCATTGCGGAGTAAAGCGCATCTACCATTGCATCAAAAAGATTCTGGTACTTGTTCGACCCATTGGACACCACGGTGCCAGGCGAGGTGAACAATGCATATTCAAGGCTGATCGATCCTGGGTTGTCTTTATGACTGATGTAGGGGTATATATTTGCCAGGAGGGGTGCATTTATTGTTGCAAGGTATTGTACTATGGGTGTCATGTATGATGAGGCACTTGGAGAGAATGCACCAGCTGAAGGAGGGTACGAGGTACCCACTTCACCGAAGGAGATCGAAGTCGAGACCTTGATTGAGTTTTGAAGGCCGGCAGAGGAGAGCGCACTGTAGATGTTTCTCATTGCTGGGAGAATTTTTGAGACGTCACTCCCACTTACCTCGTTGCCTACTCATTCCTTCAACAGATACATTGCAGTAGGCAACGAGATTAGCGGTAGCGACGTCACTCCTGCTTACCTCGCTACTGCTAATTGGTGAATTAACAATTAGAGCAAAGTAGGTCCGATGGTCATTAGAGCAGAGTAGGTCCGATGGGCATTGGACCTACTTTAGGTTCGATGAGCTCCAAGACTGTCCAATCTACTTTAAGATCCAAGTGCTCCTCTTTAATATTCATGTGTGCCCACTTTAATTTTGTGTGCACGGATCTTAAAGTTGATCGGAGTGTCTTCAAGCCCATCGAACCTGCATCGGACCTACTCCACTCTAATTAACAATACATACACAAACACACATTACAGGTGGTAATGCTTCAAATTTAGATGCAATAATGTGAATTTTAATTGTAGGAGCAAAAATTCTACATCCCATTTCCCATGTATAGAAAATTGGATCTGCCCGATATAACATGTGTATGAAAAGGCCCAACTACCAGTCTAGCCCGTCTATTACGGCTGGACCTCAATTTTGTAAAATGGACTTGACCTTAGGTTTGTCTATTTTATATACTTAGTGTACCACTTATAGCTAGTGTTGTCTATTTTATACCCATAGTGGATCACTTATAGTGAGAAGGTAAAACCCCTTCTCTAACATTTTCTCGTTGTATTGCAGGAATTCCATGCATAGAAACAAACTTGTCTGTTACGTCGATCGAGTCAAAATTTAAAAATTTTGACGGTTTTTGACCACCGAGTTAGAAAACAAGAATATGACGCACTATTTTGTGGCTATATACTTGACCTCGTGCAAAAAGAAGGGAATATACGGATAACAACAATACCCATACTGCCGTTTGTGGGGTTGTCAAAATTCAGGGGCGGACCCATAAAGGCCTAGGGGTAGGCAAGTGCCTACCCCTGAATTTGAATTTTTTTTTAGACCCAGTGTATTTTTATTCCTATGCCTATCCCTGGTCCAATACTGTGCTTATCCCTGGTCCAGAATAAAATAATAACAAGACCCGGTGTTTGATATCTAAAAAATAAATATCGGGGCTGCTCCGTTGCTCAATCATATATACAGTTAACCAAAAAAAATACAAAAGTCGGATATATAGACGTTAAAGTCAGAGAATAAATGCAATTAGACTCAGAGAAATAATTGTGTTTTTGTCAAGCATATATGTAATTAGGGAGAATTTCAGTGTGCCCACATACATTTTTAAGAAATCTAATTTTTCCATGAAAACATCATACTAATATAATATTCAATATCCCCACAAAAGCTTTAATATTTTTTCTTCTATCCTCTTTTATTTATTTAATCAATTTATTTCCAGTGTGTCAAATAATAACATAGTTCTTTCTTTTGATTGATCATAATCCTCTCACTTGAAGCTAATAGAGTATACCGGCTGTTTGCTAGGATAGAACAGGCCCCAGTTTTGCTCCACTCCCGCCGGCTTCTGATTTTCATTAAACATTGCAAAGACGTATGTCTCCAAAGCCGTCGGTTTCTTCGGCGTACCCTTACTGACATGATTAATCAAATTCTGGTTGTATTTCTGTGCATTGCTTATTGTGGCAGCGGTCCCACCAGCTGATGGCCAACCGCTCTCTGAAATAACAATACCAACATTCGACCTGCCAACCTTCTCCATTGCTGAGTAAAGCGCATCTACCATTGCATCAAAAAGATTCTGATACTTGTTCGACCCATCGGTCACCACCGTGCCAGGTGAGGTGAACAATGCATATTCAAGGCTGATCGATCCTGGGTTGTCTTTATGACTGATGTAGGGGTATATATTTGCCAGGAGGGGTGCATTTATTGTTGCAAGGTATTGTACTATGGGTGTCATGTATGATGAGGCACTTGGAGAGAATGCACCAGCTGAAGGAGGGTACGAGGTACCCACTTCACCAAAGGAGATCGAAGTCGAGACCTTGATTGAGTTTTGAAGGCCGGCAGAGGAGAGCGCACTGTAGATGTTTTTCATTGCTGGGAGAATTTTTGAGACGTCACTCCCACTTACCTCGTTGCCTACTGCAATGTATCTGTCATGAGCGATGGTCACATATTAGTAATGATTGATATCGATCATGAAATATAGGAAATTGAGGATCTTCTTCTTGGTATTGCTTTTCTAAAGTTTAGTATTTACAATTTAACCATAAAAAAAAAAGTTGTATTTAGCGTTTAATTAAGTGGTTGATTATCCTATCTAGGGGAATTCCCATCCGTTAATTTTTTAGCACAATGAATTGCTTCATGTTGAAAATTATCGATCCAATGACCAATCCGTAAAATAATTTAGATTAATTATGCATTAATATAAGATACAACTAATACGAATAATGTTACCGACTTGAAAGAGACACTAGGATAATAGGATTGGACATTCTTCTTCACCCATGATACAGCAACGGAAGAGCTCGAAGCAATGGATGAGAGGTCGGAGTTGGCCACATCCATGATGAGCTTGATTTTGGTGCCTTTGAGTGCGATTAAAGTGGCACTATCGGGAGCGTATATACGCATGCCAGTGATACCATTGGACTGGTACAGCTTCACCACATCAGCTTGAGAAGGAAGGTTGTTGCCGAGCATCCCATAGCATACGCCTATCGATTGCCCACCGGCTGTGATAATTGAGGAATTTAAGGATCTATTTTTCTTGAAATTGAAAAGGATTCATAAAATGCAATTGATGATGTATATGTATATATGTTATCATGATTGTGTTCATGCTTCCATTATTATCTACAATTAATCTTTTACTTCATTTCGAGATAGTTAGTGTCACTCCCGAAACTAGAACTACGATTTAGGCCGTGATTAATCCCCGCCACATGGTTACAAATTTTCCTAAACACGAAAAGCTAAATAAATAGAAACAACAGCGGAAGCATAAATAACACAAATAATACAAGTCATCCATCGATACCAACAAAATAAACATATCCATACAATCATGCCACAATATAATGATAAAATGATACATATATCAGTAGCGGAAGCAGTGTACAAGATATTAGCGATTCTGGTACACCTCACAAAAAGTACCGGTACTCATCAAAACGAAACAAAAGTTCTAAAAAAAAAAAAGAATAAAACAATACAAGAAGACAAATATTTTTCAGAATAATTTTAATCAAATATGTATATTAGATGTATAATTGTGGCAATTTCATAAATTTAATTATTTTAGAGTAGCAAATAACTAATTTCATATTTTGAGGTGGCAATTTTCTAATTTTCATGTTTTGGAGTGGCATAAAAAAAAATTTCTCATAAGTTTATATAAGTATAAAGAGGAGGGTTCAAATGCACTATAATTTTTGTGCTCCAATATGCTCTACATTCTTTATCTCTATTTTCAAAGTCCGAACAGTCGATCCGACCGTTCAACATGATCTTCATAATAAAATATGTTTGGGGATCAAATTTATATTTTTTTTAGAATTTTTTTACTATTTTTTAGATAGGTACAATATCACTTTATCGGATGGTCCAAAATCTTCTTAAAAAAGTGATTTTTTACCTATCTAAAAAATAGTAAAAAATTCTAAAAAATATAAAATTTGGTATCCAAGCTTATGTTATTAAGAAGATCATGTTGAGCGGTTCAGATCGACTGTTCGGACTTCGAAAATGGAGATAAAGGATGTGGAGCATATTGGAGTACAAAAATAATAGTGCATTTGAATCCTCCTCAAGTATAAAATAAGTATAGTAATATTATGAATATTTTTTTTAGATTATGTGTATGAATTTAAAAGCGAGAAAATAATATTTAATGGTTGTCTTAAGTTGAAAATAAAAAAAATGCAACTACCCTATTATGATTTACTTTTAAAAAGGGATGTCAACATGCAAACTTTACTCAAAAAGAAAAATACAAGGAGAAACATTCAGGCCGCTGACCCGTTCATGTATACATATGCATTAATAAGTAGAGCATTATATATCACTTTGACTTTGAATATATATTGTATATTACTTTGTCCTCAAATTTCGTAACTCCAACAACAATTTAATGTTGGATTTGTGATTACCAGCAGCTATATAATTAAGTATATAACTTGTAATATATATAAGAACCGGATATATAGCTGCTGGTAATCACAAATCCAACATTAAATTATTGTTGGAGGTACAAAATTTGAGGACAAAATAATATACAATATATATTCAAAGTCAAAGTGATATATAATGCTCTACTTATTAATGCATATGTATACATGATCAGTATGTATATTGCAGGATTCCAAATCTCTCAGCACTCACCAAATGCGTATCAGCGTATGTGAATATGTGCATAATACTTTCGTTGAAAGTATACAAGAATAGCGATTTTTGGGTTAGTGGTTGAGAATAGTGCTAACCCGAGTCGTTTGAGAATAGTGCTAACTTTAGACTATTCGGATTAGTAAAAATGTCTTTTGGATTGTATATTTAAAATAGCAATGGAAGGAATGAATAAAATATGATTAAACTAATCTAATATTTTTACATTTAATATTTAAATTCATATTATATTACATTTAAACTAATATTTTTAATACTAATCTAATATTATATTTATTTAATACTAATATTATATGTATTTAATACTAATCTAATATTTTATTTAATACTAATATATATATTTAAACTAAAATATTATATTATATTTAACATTTAAACTAATATTATATTACATTTAAATACATAATATTTAAAGTAATATTATATTACATTTAATATTTAATATTTAACTTAATATTATATTACATTTAATTAAAGTAATATTATATTATATTTAATATTTAAACTAATATTATATTATATTATATTTAATCTAATAGTTATTTAATACTAATCTAATATTTAAAGTAATATTATATTACATTTAATATTTAAACTAATATTATATTATATTTAATATAATATTTTATTTAATACTAATCTAATCAAATCTGATATTATTTTTACTAATGTAATATTTAAACTAATATTATATTACATTTAACACTTAACATTTAAACTAATATTATATTATATTAAATTTTAATTAATATTTATTATATTTAAGCTAACATTTTATTTAATATTAATATAATTTGATATTATATTTATTTAATACTAATCTAATATTTTAATTAATATTATATTAAATTTAATATTTTAACTAATATTTTATTTAACACTAATCTAATCTAATATTATATTTATTTAATACTAATCAAATATTTTATTTAATACTAATTTAATATTCAAACTAACTCTAATTGAGAGGAATGAAAACTATTATTTTATTAATATCACTAACCCCACTAGCTCTATTCTTGCTAACCCACCATTTCTGTGAGTTAGTAGAATAGAGCTATTCTTGAGCTAATCTAATTTTCTAATTGTTGTTTGGATCACCCAAGGTTAAGAATAGTGGAGCTAATCCAAGATTAGCTCTATTCTTGGCCCATCCAAACGCAACCTTAAATACTAACTATACTAACTTCTCTATACTCTCGTAGAGAATTATTAAATTATAAATCTACGTTAACCTAATTAAAATAATTAATTACACTACACTAACAATAAAATAAATTGTTTTGAGTTTTCTGAATAATTAATTAAGTAGGTAGATGTCAGAAATTAAGGCATCCAGTACACTTTAGAATTTCAATTAATTCAACAGATCAAGAGAATAAGTAAGGCAACACAAGTTTCAAATTATCCAAGCGACCAGCACAACCCACATGATAGAATAATCGGGTCAAGCATGCATCATACCATCCATTCAATTAATTCAACCCGATGTCAACAATTCAAGAGGTGAAACTACTAATTTTCATGTCAAAGGCCGAATAAGGCAGCAAACCTTGATAGAATTTGTGTAGGAACAAAAAGAGGCACAGTGCATAAGAGAGTATTGCATAAATACCGGAAATCGCTCCAATCGACGACATGAAGGAGTCAACCGGCCCCGAAGAAGGTGACAAGAGCGACAGGCCTTTGCACCCTTGGATCCTTGTTATTTTCCGGCCAAGAGAGATAATGGAGTAACAAAAGATAATAAGAAAAGTGAGAAAGAGAGTTGTGCAACTGCAAACTCATGACCAGAGAATATAATAAATTCAGGGACAAAGAATGTTTCAAACAGGAGAGAGAAGGAGAGAGCCAAGTCAAAGAAGGAGAGGGTTAGGTTGACCCATTTTTTTATTTATAACATTAAAATGAATAAATGAAATCGGTAGCATCATTTTTTAAATTTTTCAAAATTAACAAAACTGAAATTAATGAAGCGTATGGGTCAACCGGCTGTGATGAAACGTTCCGTCCAGACTCTGGCCACGACGAAATGTTCCATTTAGATCTGCACTATAATAAGACACCACAAGTTTGAATTGTGGATGGTATGTTTCATCACGGGCGCAATCCAAATGCTACATTTCGCCTCTGTCGGAAGGCTAGAACGCTTCATTCCAATTTTGCTATTTTTTGAAAAATTTAGAAAATGATGTTCCTGCATTTTATTTTATTTTTAAAGCTATTAATAAAAAACAGAAATTCATCATGGGAGGAACCTATTTGAAACCTATTTGTAACAACTAACAAGAAATCAATGTCATTGTGAATGTCATCATTGGATAAGTCATCTGAAATTTTTAATGCTATGAATATAAAAATGGGAAAATAAAATGGTCTCTTTCAAAGAATGGTTCTCCTTTAGAAGAATGGTGCTCTCTGGCGTTTACTTCCAACAACTCTATCAAACTTTTGAATAAAAATAGAAAGATAACCTATCAATATCTGATATCATCAAGAAAGGGGAGGTAGCACAGTTGGCTAAAAGAAAGTTCTACAACTGTTGTATCCAAAGATCGAGAGTTCGATTCTCCCTCACGACTTTGCAGGTTCTGTGAAGATTTTCAAAAAAAAATATCTGATATCATCTCTCCAGCCTTAATTTAGGCAAGAAATCGACGTCATCAATCAATGAACAAGTTATCTGGTGATCCAATTGACTTGCTTACAACTCTTCTTCAAAACCCTACCTCTTTTCAGTTGATTTCAACGTGTTACGGGATTGATGCTAGTGATTTAATTCTTTTTTAAATGCTATGATTAAAAGAATCACCTTCATAAAGGCTTATATATGAGCTGCATCAAATCAGTTCAATATATTCATCATGAAGTTCTCTTATATACTTCTAGATTTACTCGTCCAAACCATATTTTAGTGTACTAGAGACTGCCCACTTGACGTACCTGTGTCCTGTGCGTTAGTGCCCCCCAAATTGGTACTGGTAGCACTTAAAGTTTGTATGTATATGATATCATTATGGAATATTCAATTGGTATTGGTACTGGTACCACTTTTAGGAGTCATGGACTCTAAAAAGTGAAATATTCAGCTGGACACATTTCACAAATCTTGACCAAAACTTAATTAGAATAATAAATTCAAAGAAGAACGAACTAGTATACTTTCTGGACCAGTTGACCTCAAGCAAAACAAGAACTGATAACAACAGCCATTTTTCAAGGGCTTAAATCTCAATTGAGCACTTTCCAATACAACCAAGAGATTTTCTAGTTAGAATCAAGCTCCCAAAATTTTACATGGAAATTTACCAACAAAGAGTGCCGAGGTATACAGTCCATTTTTAAAAGGTTAAGTTCAAACTGCTAAAGATGTTCCACCATTTCTAACATTATACAAATGGAGATAAGTACAGAATTTCAGATTTTCAGTACAAGAAATAAATTAATTAGACAACACTTAATAAAAAAAAATGATCAAGATCAACTACAATATAAAAGAATGGTCTACTATATTACATATTACACCAATATAAAAGCACACATTCCAGTACTCACCTAAGCACAAGGAAATGTTTATTACTCAGCATATCAATCAATTCTGTTGTAATGCTTGCCATGTGGCACTCTGTGCAGCAATTTGTGTTGTAGTCAAGGTTATTATTTTATTTGTTCTTCTGTTCTCTGGGTGCTCCCTTTATCCTTTGCGGTTCACTTTTTGTTATTCCTAATTTTCCACCAGAGCAGTGTGAAACTAAGAATCTCAAGTTGCCTTCTCAAATAATTGCCTCCGTAAGGTACACATAAGCTCATCACAAATGTCACTATTTCTAGCTAAGTAGGATTCAGCCTCATGTTTATCTTTGAAACATTCTCCATTTATCCAATACCTGCTGTCTCCATTTTCTTCTCTCATTATGACTCCATGCGCACTGGCCATCTCCAGTAGCTCAGCCTCACGGCGAATTCCAGTACCAAATCCAATCTCAAGCTCAGCTTTCTTCATAGCAGGGGATAACTTATTCTTTATCACTTGTACTGTTATGTTAATTCCAGTGACCTGTTAAATTTTGAGTAGAATATCATACATCAGCAAAAGAGTAAAATATTTACATAACGTTTTGTTTTCTCTGGAGTGTCACTTTTGTGCATATGTTTTGTTCCTTTTTGCAAGAGCAAACATGGCACATTAAAATACAGTCAGTACTTATTCAGGGGCCGAACTAGAAAAATTTAGATATGAGGGGCTGAAATGTAAAATGCATAATATGTGAAAGTACATAATATGTGGTCACTGGGATTTAAACCCAAGTCCCCACAACCATTAAATGAAATTCTAACCACTAGGCTACAAGCACACATGTAGCATAGGAGGCTGAAAGAACTTTAAGAAAAATGAAACTTCAATTAAATTTCAATATACATGAATTAAAATATTGATCATGGGGGTGGCTAAGCACCCCATGGGCTATACGACTATACCTAAACCCACCCCTGTTCTTATTTAACTTTGAGGATAAGTACCTTATCATTAGTTCGTATTAAACCCCTTCTGGAGATTCTCAATCGAACAGCTGCATAGAATTTTAATGCATTTCCACCACAGGTTACCTCCTCTGCTGACAGGTGTGATTTAGGTTTTTCTCTAACCTGCATAACCAAGACTATAACCTTTTATTTATTCAAATTGTTCAAATGATTAATTTGTCTATAGAAAATTGGCTTCTATTTTCATACTGAGATCATTGTGTAACATAAACGACCCATAATAATATATGCAGCTCATTTGGCAAATTATACTGCAATATATTTTTCAGGGTAATTTGCAAATACTTCCATGTTAAAACATCATTAACTTTAGATAAATAATGACAAAATATTTTCACTTAAAACTCCAGAAAGTTGCTTGATACAATATTTGTGCAATTTCAAAAATTACAAACTAAATTAGTTTGGCATAGTTTTTCTCAATTAACTTCAACAAATTAGAAGTTATTAGAAGAGTCAAAGCTGATTCTAGAATAGTCCAATTGGGCCATAATGCAATTAAAAAAAGTACAAGAAAAAGGCAAACATATAGTACTGAACTCAAGGATAAACACAAGTGATGAATTTGGTAGTAATAAAAAGAAATTGGCTGTGATTTGCACGTAGAAGAGTGAGGACTGCGCTATGGTACTATGCATATTACATAGAGGACCGCGCTATGGACTCATATCTTCATTTTTAAGTTCAAATAGTCAATCTGAAGCGTTCAACATGATCTTCATATGAAAAGGTACCTGTAGACCAAATTTTACATTTTTTTTAGAATTTTTTTACTATTTATTTAGATAGGTAGAAAATCACTTGATTTGACAATTCTGGACCATCCAAAATCAGTGATTATCTACCTATCTAAAAAAATAGTAAAAAATTCTAAAAATAGTAAAAAAATTTTAAAAAATGTAAAATTTGGTCTGCAAGTAATTTTCATATGGAGATCATGTTTCACGATTCTGATCGACTGTTCGAACTTTCAAAATAGAAATATGGATCCATAGTACAGCCCGATCCATAATATTCATATTACCATAGCCTCACTCTTTGGTAGAAATTTTGTTTACAGAATACCTGATTAACAAAAATGACAATGCATTGAGAGCGGCCTAGTGAACATTGGATTTTTCGAAGAGCCTTTGTCATGAGCAGAGATTGTGTTTCCTCTAAATTCATGTCTAGTGTACCACAAATCTCTGCTTGAGGTACGAGTGCTGCAACCTATTTTCACAATAAACAAAACATTCAGAGAGGAAAAACAAGTAAGTTCCATTTTAAATAAATCCAATATAACTCAATGCAGTACGTAGATGCAAGAGAACATATGATGCTCAATCTAAATTCAATTCTCAATACAAAGTTCAAATTTACAAGTTTTGTTCCTTTACAAAAAAAAATTTAATTGATCTATTTTATCTGTAATTTTACTCTCTTGTTAGTTTGATATATTAAGTTTGCGCACAAAGTAAAAACAATTTGAAACCATAAACTAACATAATCTTTAAATGTAAGTACAAAAAAAAAAAAAAGCAATGAAACAGATTAATAACTCAGTACAGAAAGGTTGATTAATAATGGGGAATTCTAGGATTAGAGCTTACACTGTCGACAACTATCACATCAACCGACTCGGTGTTAATCAAAGTATTAACTATGCTTAACGAACTTTCAGCACAAACCGGATGAGTGATGAGAAGCTTCTCAGTATCTACACCTATATCTTCGGCAAAGTAAGGGTTGAATGCATTCTCTACATCTATATATGCGCAACATCCTGTAAAACAAAACAGAAAAATAAAGAGGGATCATGTGGCAAAACAATGATTTATGAAATGACAACAATATTTCATCTACCATTCTTATGATAACTCAAAATATGTCATATTTGAAGAGTGAGGCTATGGTACTATGCATAGCACATACGACTCTGTACTATGGAACAGTATCTCCATTTATAAAGTCCAACCAGTCAATCCGAACCACTCAACATTCATATTGTACTTGTAGACCAAATTTTACATTTTCTAAATTTTTGTTACTACTTTTTAGATAGGTACAAAATCACTACTTTTGAATGGTCCAAAATCTTTAGATTGAGTAATTTCTACCTAATTAAAAAAAATATTAAAAGAATCTAAAAAATCTAAAATTCGGTCTCCATGTACATTTTAATATGGAAATCATGTTGCACAGTTCAGAACAATTGTTTGAACTTTAAAAACAGAGAAATTAATCCATAGTACGGACCAATTTGCGCTATGCATAGTACCGTAGCCTCACTCTATTTTCTAAACTAACACCACAGACCAATTGTGAGATTAGTAGAGAGAAACAGTACCTTATGTTAAAACACTGAAACTTAGCTACCAAGTAATTTAGTTTCTTTCTGATTGTCAAAGCTCTAGTAAAACTAAATATTGTGTTGGGCATTGGGTTATATCAACTAGTCGTCACAGATTCCATTCAGATAAAGGAAACAGGATAACAATATTGATAATTCTGAAAAAATGACGTGGGATTTTTCTTCCTTTTAACGTTTTATCTTGTGTAATTGATATATCTGTACCTCCACTCTTCTGAGCTTCTCTTATGATGTGAAGAGCAAGTGTAGTTTTGCCGCAAGCCTCTTTCCCAAAAATTTCAACCATTCTCCCCTGTAAAAAAAAAAAAACAAGACAAAAGTTACAGTTGAGAGCATCTAAAAAAGCACAACTCAGTTTTTGAAATGCAGTTTTGGTTTCCTTTGCCATCAAAATTGCATCCAAAATCCTTTTTATCTATTTATTTGATCTTTCAATTCAACCTTTACCACAATTTTATTCTTGTTTTCATAATTTTAATTTCTTCAGCTTGTCTGTTGCTTATTGATGGAATCAAGTTGTAATTGACTTGACCACAATCTCTGTAAGCAAATATCAGAAACATAAGCACTTTCCATTTAAAAAGGTTAAAACTATACCTTTGGCAACCCTCCAATGCCAAGAGCTTGATCGAGTTTAAGAGAACCAGTGGAGATGACTGAAGTGTACCTTGTGCAAAAGAATCTGTTCAGAGTCAGATTTGATTCTCTGTCGAAATCACATGCAAGTTGAGATAATGCGAAGTTGAGAGATGAATCCTTTTTGGTCGCTACGTCATCATCCAAAAGGTGATCCTTTTCGTACTCTAGATGTGCATCAGCTGAAATAAAGGGCTTATGTGAAAAACACACTAAGAAACGCTATCTAAAGTTACAGCTCATGTTGCGCTAATTCAATCAGGAAACCGTAGATTTAAAAAAAAATAGCTTGTGCCTAGACCTTTTAAGCTGCATAATTGGGTTGGAATAACAGGTTTAGAAATTTCAAGCTGCAAACCCACAACTTAAGCAGATAGAGTGCATTAAAAGTTAAACTAACCCTAATTAGTACCTCTAAATCCTGCCTCGACCACAATGATTAAGTGACTGTAGTATAATTCTATGGTACCCAATATTTATTATAAAGCTCACCTTCACAAGATTTAATTAATATGCCCATAAAGAACCAGAGCAGACAAATTAAGTTATTCCATGATTAAAAATTGTAATTAAGTAGTTGTACCATTCTTGACTTGCATCTATGCACATTGGTGCAGCACAAAATAACTCTCTCTTGCAATACTTTGGTAGTGCAGCATAATTTGATTTGAGTCTTGTTCTGTAAAACCCTCGAGACCATCAACATCCAACCCACAAAATTGACCGCAAAAACATGAGTAGAATGACTAACATTAATGTAGACAAACATACATTGCTCAAACTCAACTAAAATCGCCCCCAAAATAAATGGGAGCAAGAACGGGACTGGAAAAAATTCTGGTAAATTGAAAGCTTACTAAGGTATAAAAAAAAAGCTCAAATTAGGCTCTACTACCTTGAAGGCAAATCTGATGTTTGGCGAAGAAGAATTAAATACATATACAAATAGACGGTGTACCTGTCGAAGATAAAAACTGAAATCTGGACCAAAATGGAGACACTGGTTTTGCTATCTCCTCCTATAAAACCAAGAAAGCAAAAATATTGTCATAAAACAGGCAAGAACTCCTCCAATTTTATCAAAGGGTGTGATTTGGCAACTACAAAAAATCGGAGAAAGAAAAATTGATATAGAAAAAGGAGAATAAACGTGGAACTCACTCCAGAGAGACAGCCGAGAGGCGGAGGAGACGAGAGAAGCCTCTCTCCGGCGGCGGCGTTAAAAGGCGGCCGGAGAAGAGAGGAGGAGAGGCGGAGAGCTCGTATTAGGGCTCTCATTTCTTTCTCGTTACACTGTAAAACACTGGAGAGAGCGGCTCTGGATTTCAGTAAAAGCAACACGGGAAATAACACACGAATTCGTATCACCTAAGGTAATAGATTATTTATTTTTAGATACTAACCGTTCGATCAGAATCTGCACGATTATTAAAGGATCCCGTGCATTCCACCTCGGGCCCCATTGGCCAGATTCTGATCGGACGGACCGGATCTAAACAGAAATATTATTTTACCTCAGAGGATATGGGGACTCGCACAAGGGTTTTTGGGTTCTGATAATCTGCGGCGAGTATTGACATGAGATCTGTACACCGAGTCAAATTTAAATGGTTATTACATCAGATCATTGACCCGTTACATAATTAGAAACATTTGTCAACTTAAAGCAACAGATTTGACCTTCTTTAGAGGTTTTTGTTTCTTCTTTCCTTTGCAAAATTTGGAGGCGCGCGGCGCGCGCCCGCCCCATTTTTAGGTTAAGGTCGCATTCAAATTGAAATATTTAGCAAAACTACTGAAATTTAAAATTTTCATCGTGCTTTAAAACTACAGCTGCAATTTTAAACTCCGACCGTTGATATTTTGCAAAATTGTGGATCTAGATTCTATAATTACGGTCGAAATTTTGAAACATGAAAAATGACAAATGAACAAATTTTATTATTTTGGGTTCAGAGCTGTTTAGATTGAATTTGTCAATGAGAGCGGATTACAGGAGCGGAGTCCATTTAATTCTGAATTGTATAAAAGATTTTGCCTAAATATATATTTTTTTTAAATTTCGCCTAGTATAAGAAATCAGTATAACCATGTTAGAATTCTCATTACTTTACTTAGTTACATGTCCATGTATTGTAATTAAACAAGTTTTGTACATGGCTGACCCCTTCGAACATTTTGTCAATTCTTTCTTCGCTCCCGCTCTCAATTGCTAGTCGTTTTAGCCAGTCGAGATTCTTTCTTCTCTCCCTGCCGCTCCAATCCCGCTCTCAATCACCTTCTCCACTCCTGCTTAATTTTGGAGCAGAGAAGAACAAATTACCTGCAATCCTCTCTGATTTAACTGCTTTAGTGCAACCACAATCCTATCCCCTTGTTCATCAAGAGGCTTGATACACCTCTTATAGACACTCTCAAATCCATATTCTCCAATTTTAAGCGTTCTATTGAAATCATTTATGGCACTTCTCAGTTTATCAAGTTCAAAACCCCTAGGAGTGTGGGCCCGCTCCTCGTACATGGCCAGTATACTTTCTGCGAGGAACTGGATCGAGCTTGACGATTTGCTACTGGGTCGGAGACCCGTACCAGAATTGTCAGACCGGTTTGTGCAAACCTGACGATCTAAAAAGGAATTCATAATCTTACAGTGGAGAAGTGGAGAAGGGGATTGAGAGCAGGAGGGAGAGAAGAAAGAATCTAGACAGGCTGAAACGCAGAGAGGAGGAGGGAACTGACGGGCGATTGAGAGCTGGAGCGAAGAAAGAAGAGACGAAAATGTTCGAAGGGGTCAGTCTTAACAGAAGCACGAATCTCAAAGCAGAAACGAACGGTGTAATACCCATATGGCCGTCGGAACGCCCCCGCTTCCGAATTCTTACCACCCAAGGAAACAAAATATTTCTGTTTGGATGTGAACCGTCCAATCAAAATCCGCACAATTATTAAAGCAGTTCAGTGTGTTCCATGTTGCGCCGAATTGGTCCAGATTCCAATTAGACGGCCGTGATCCAAACAGAATATTATGTTACACATTCGTTCATGTGTGTGTATATATAGACAGACAGGGGTTAGTTAAGATCAAAGTGATATGACCAAGGCATTAGTGCTACCAATTTGTTTTTACAATTTTAAAGTTTAAATAGTTGATATGAAGTGCTCAACGTCAAAATAGTACATTTTCAAAATCTGAAAAACAGTGATTTTCAAAAATTTATAAAAAAATAGTAAAAAGATTTCAAAAAATGTAAAATTTGGTCTTCAAGTACAATTCAATATGGAGAATACGTTGAGCACTTCATATCAACTATTTGAACTTTGAAAATCGCAAAAACGAATTGGTAATATCAAAGACTTGGTCATACCACTTTGATCTTAGCCAACCTATATATATAGAGGAGGATTCAAATGCCTTCATTTTTTGTGCATCCACCATGCCTCCATTTTTAAAACGTTAATAACTCAAAAAAATCATAAAAGTCAAAATAAAACTGTTAGATGTGATCTATATTATTTTCTTTATGTATTTATAAAAAATTATCACATTTTAATTTTGTTTTTATGTGAATCAATAAGTTAAAAAATCAACGTCTAAAATTATCCATATTAGTACGTTTTTATCAACCAAAACAAAGTTGAAATATTATAATTTTTTACACATGCATAGATAAAATTATGTAGATCATATGTAACGGTTTTATTCTGACTTTTAAGTTTTAAATTTTGAGTTATTAAAATTATTAAAATGAAGGCATGATGGAGACACCCAAAATGAAGGCATTTGAACCCTCCTCTAAAAAAATAGTAATTAATTTCCAAAAATGAAAAGCTGTGATGTTCAAAAATTCTAAAAAATAGTAACTAATTTCCAAAAATGTAAAATTTAGCCTCCAAACACATTATAATATGAAGATTATGTTGGAAGGTTCGAATCGACTATTTAAACTTTGAAAATGAAGATATGAGCACAAAGTAAACTACTTTCTTTAATTTTCAAAGTAAGTTAGCCCATCTATATATATATACCGACTGGAATTTTAAAAAGCCACAGAGACGAAGGCGTACCTGATTTTTTTTTTCAAAAACAGCTTGATACAGACAAACAGGTTTCCGCTAGAAAGATCCAACGCTCCCACCAAAAATAGAAGACACAATTGGGCTTCTTTTATAACTTGTGATCCATAAAAATTTGAATAAATAATGATGGCATCTAATTGACTATTTATTAATATTGCCACTATTATTAATTCCTTTGCTCTCCAGCTCTTAAACTGGACTCTTTCTGTTGCATATATTGAACAATTGAGTATATATATAATAATGGGGTCTTGATAATTTGCCCCACCTATATTGAAAAATTAAAATATATATAATAATGGGGTCTTGTCGTCTTGATAATTTGCCCCACCTATATTGAACAATTAAAAAAAATGCGGGATGGTGTTGTTCATTTCGTCCATATTTTTTTTGGGGGAACAGTATTGTTCATCTCGTTCGTTCAGTATTTTTCTTACTGTAAACTTATACAGAGGCGAATTTAAGGTTTAACCAAAAGTGACTAAGTCACTCCTAAGATTTCAAAATTTTAATTATGTATATAGAAATTTTATTTTATTTTATTTTTAACTTTTTATATACTCTAGCCACTCTTGATAAATAACAAATGTTTAGTGGTAACCCATTGGTTAAACTCCATTTATGGTTGAGAGGACTTGGAATCAAATCTCACTCACCACAATTGTACCATCCTTATCAAAATTTCTATTTTCGCCCCTGAACCTATATATTTAAGCTAGTAGAAAATAATAAAAATAAATTCAAAAATTATAATTTTAAAATTTTCACATTGTTTTTCAAATTAGATGTGGAATTATTTTTTAGAATGTTATTTGAAGGAATAATTATTTTTTTAAATTCAGGAATAATAATTTGTCAAATGATACTTACAAATTATTTGAAGAAAATATAAATGTCAATCAGTAATTCAGATATGATACACACTAAATCGGCCAGTCAATGAATTTAAATTTTAGAGGCAGTTGATATAAGTTTAGACATTATATTTTTGTAATAATATGAGTTATTATTTTATTAAACAATTTCATGTGCTAATTTTAAGCTTGATTTAATCCAAACGGAAGGGATCACTTTATAATAAATTATCTTTACACTTTTGACAATAAAAATAGACTTAAAATTTAACATTTTACAATTTATTATATAATAAATGTATTATATCAATAAATATAATAAGACTTAGTTGTCTATTAACAAATTTAAATATTTTTTAGAAGAGGAGGGTTCCAATACCTCATATCTTTCATATCTCATCATACCTTTATAGTTTATATTTTCATTTTCAAAGTGCAACTGTCGATTCAAACCGCTCAACATGATATCCATACTAAAATATTCTTGGGATGAAATTTTATAATTTTTGGAAATTTTTTAATCTTTTTTTAAGATAGATACAAAATCATTGTTTCTGGGCCGTTCAAAAACAATGATTTTCTACCTATCTAATAATAGTAATTTTTTTTCAAAAATTATAAAATTTGGTCTCCAAGCATATTTTAATATGGATATGATGTTGAGCAGTTCAGATCAGCAGTTTGGACTTGAAAACGAAAATATAAAATATGAGGCATAATGAGATATGAAAAGAATGTCCTCTTTTTAGACCGGAATTTTTATTTGTAGAACAGTTTCAAAATAAATAAACCGAAAAACCACGGATTTTGAGGAATTCAAAATCTACCCTAGCCGCATTGGCATTATGCTGCCCATTTACTGGAGACCGCAGAATACCGATGTGCCCCCATTTCACAAGCTGCAGAATACCGGTGCAGCTCCATATAATTTTTTTTTTTTTTATGTCCACTGATATGTCTCAACTTTTACGTCGCAACGTGTACGATGTCTATTTGGGGATAGCAGAGGGGCCAGTATTATATGTGCTCGAGATTTGTGCAGAACGTAATTTAACGGTTGAGAATTCTCAAACTTTGAGATATCTCATAGGATGTGAATTCCAATCAAAAAGAAATCAAATTGTAATTGTTATGCGGGCCCACCCACGTGGCCATTGATTTACAGAATATCATGATTTTTTGGTTGGTTCTTAGAATACCTTGAATTTTTTTTAATTCTTCTTGGAATTCACAAAGAGATATCTCAAAGTTGACAAAAATAAAATACGGGGCTGCACCCGCATTCTGCGGCACCTTTTCAGAGTCCGCATCGGCATTCTGCGGTCTCCAATAAAAGATGCCGCAGAACACCAGTGCGACCGTGGTAGATTTAAAATTACTCAGAAACCGTAATTTTTTTATTTATTATTTTTGAAACAATGCTAACTTAAAAAATTTCGGCTTTTTAGAAACTTAAAATTCATGATTATTATTGTTGTATTATCAACTATACTAAAAAAATGTCGATTTGTTTAAGAATTTTATTGCAAGCTATGTATATGTCAAAATACATAGAATATATAGTTTGTAATATCAATAACGTTAAATTAGATTTTAAAAGGTATTTTTAACACTGTCAAAAATAAAAATTTTCAACAAACAATTCCATTTATAATTTAAAAAAAAATCTTTCTAAATTATGTTTATTTTTATTTTTTAAGAACTTAACTATTTTGTTTACAGCATAAAAAAATAAAGAAATAAAACTCGACGGAATGAACAGCACCATGGACCACCAAAAAAATTGTTGGACCAAATTACATCATTACAGTCGTGCCCTTTTTTTTTCAAAGTGCCCTCAAAGGCTCAAACTGATGCCACTAATTTAGTTATTTTTTTAAGCTATGATAAAATAATCAAGATGACATTTTCGCTAGAGCAAAATTAAATAAATATATCAAGTGCCATCTACAACTTGATTATTTTTTCTTTTCTTTTTTTGAATAAAAGCACGAAGGCACAGTCGACTTGATTTTTCAATAAAAGAAAGTTTCAATAGAACATAAGATTGACCAAGAAAAATACGACGACTATAATTTAATATGAAAGTATTATTGAATTGTCTCTTGACTTTGTTTGTTGTTGTTTAGGGATTTAGAGTTTTAGAGTTTAGGGTTTATATGTATACAAATGTTAAATGTGTACACATGCATACATTACAATATAAACTATTGTCTTCCGTTGTTTCATGGAGCAAAGAGATATCATTACTTCTACTTAAATTTTAATTTTGATATTAGTAAATAACAAGGTTTTAAATGCCTCATGTTTTTCATGTCGTAATCGTGTCTCACGTTTCTATTTCTGTTTTTAAAGTTCAAACAGTCGATCCGAATCATTCAACATAATCTCTTTATTAAAATGTGCATGGAGACCAAATTTTATATTTTTTTTGAATTTTCTTTTTGCTTTTTTCATATAAGTACAAAATTAATGTTTTTTCACAAGATTCTAAACCAACAAAAATGGTGATTTTGCACCTTTAGTAAAAAAAAATTCAAAATTCAAAATTAATTTGGTTTCCAAACACATTTTAAAATGGAGATCATATTGAACGGTTCAAATCAACTGTTTAAACTTAAAAAACAGAGATAAAAGATGTTAGGCACAAATCAGAAATAAAAAAAGCAAGCGTCATTTCAACCCTACACTTATGAATTAAGTGATGTGTAGATCGTGTTTATCAACTTGTATTTACCGTTCAATCTTCCAAAATCAAGATTTGGAGCCGAAGTAGTGATGTCCATTTACTTCATAAAGCGCTGTAATAGGATGTCAAATTGTCAATACATTGGTTTCAAATCTTGATTTTTGAAGTTGGAACGGTAAATCTGAATCTGTTGAAAATAAATAGAATTAGACTAATAATAGCCTCAGAGACCCGTTAAGGAACGGGTTTTAGTTCATCATAGACTGTTTTAGGAATAAAAGAGAGCAACTAAATGTAGTATATAAAGTTACTCAATCTTTTTTCTTTTTTAGAAATTATAGGCAACGGTACAAAACTAGACAAACGTTAGAATTTCCAACAGCTCTTTTTTTCTCTTTTGCTATATAAGCACCATTGTAAACATCTACTATTAAGATTGATAAATGCAATTTATAATCGTCGTTTCGCTGTTTCATATTCCGCAAAATCAACAGAATTGTTCAATGCGATTTATATGTTTTTTTTTGGTTGAAAGCCCGTAGGCGATTGCATTGATCTAACGATTTACAAAGTAGCTATTACATAGATTTATTTTGTTTAAATTAAGAAGCATGAAAACCTATACATTGAGCTACTTGTAAAATCATCTAATTTGCTATGTCAGAAAATAACAAATACGTGAAGCCAGAGAATGCGAATTGATCTATTTGCGCCCGATTAGCCAGTATGTGGGCTTTCCGATTTTCTTCTCTGGGAATGTAGACACAGCAGTGATTTTTCGAGTTGCATGCAGTATATAACCCTTCCTTAAGGACGAAACGTTTTCTTCTTTCCACAATCGACGCCGCCCAGAGGAATGCGCAGCCGAGAGACACTGAATCAAATCAGACCGGGACAGTCACCACTCAGAGAGGAGGAAGAAGAGGGCACTGAATCAAACCGGACCGAGACAGTCACCACTCAACCGAAAAGGCACTGAATCAAACCGGACCGAAAACTGAATCAACCGGACCGGGACAGTCACCACTCAGAGAGGAAAAAGAAGGAGGAAAGAAGAATAAGAAAGAGAGGAGGAAGGAGACAACTCTTTGCAATCTCATCATCAGCAACAACCATAAAAGTACGTACCTTATTCACATATATAGTTATAGTAATATTACGGGAATTGAACGAATTTACAAACCCTCAGTCGAATCCGAAGAGTCATTCGCTCGGACGAGGCGACGAGCGGCGGAACTCTTAAACAGAGTCATTCGCTCGAAAGGAGCGAGACGAGCCGGATCGAGCAGACGAGGGGGGAGTGAAGGGGCGGAGCGGAGCGGACGGACCACGGATCGACTCTCAAAATCTTGTCTTCTATCTCTCTTTCTTGATCGCCTTGTGGGAAGCGGAGTTCCCTATGTGCGGACTTCCCTAAAAATGCAATTTACATGTTGAAATCTTGTAGGATAGTAAATTTTAATTTTTTTAGAGTTAAGTTTACAATTTTCAAATTTTCAAAGATACCATAAAATAATAAAAATATAAAAAATCATTTAAAAAATATTTGATTCAAAAAAATTTAATTATAAAGATTAAAATTAAAGAGAATAAAAATATTTAAAATCATGCTGTATATAGGGTCGACCCGTTTTTTCGTTGATGCATCCAATCAAACTGGGACGCCTTTATCGACCAGGCTTTTTTTCTCCGAAGCAATTGTTATTGCAATTGATTTTGAACAGTTTTAAATATTTAGTGGTGCCCACCTCTTTTCTCTTGGCTAGCAAATAATTGGCTCCCATTTTTCTCTTGGCTTTATATTTAAGTGGGGCCACCCTCATTTCAATTATATGGTTTGAAAGGAAACGAACAGTCCTCCGCTCTACCAACTGAGCTAAGGTCGGTTTGTTAGGTATTAGAAAAAAAAATTTGTATATAGTTAGTGGTTTTAAATGTTATTAATAATTTTAATAATAAAAATACATATTTATATTGAATCAAATAATTATAAATTTTAGATCTATTTTTCTATTCTTATAAACTCTCTAAACTACTTTAATATTCTAATTATTTATATAAACTCTTAATTACTCTAATATTTTAATTCACATCTCGTTCTACGACTGAATCCGCTTCTTTGACCGTCCCCGTCAGCGCTCCAATCGAGATGAAGACTACGCTCCGAGTTCCGATAATACCGTACTCTCGATTCTAGTTGGCTCCGATTCCTAACTTCTCTTTCATTTTTCTCTCCGCTCGAAGCAGAATCAAGAGAGACGATGGGTGTTGTGTCGACAATGAAAATTACGAGGAGTGAAAAAAACAAAGTTGGATAGAGAGAGAAGAGGGGTGGTGGCGGTGGCTGCTCAAATCCTAAGTTTTGAATCTCTTAAAATTCACTTTATGTGAAAGAGCGTTTTTTTTATTGACTTCACATACAAATTTAACAAACGAGATTCATCTCTCTGTACTTGATCTATACGTAAACAAAATATTATCAATGTTAATAGAAAACATTATGCACATCAGATTGTATGCATCAAAGAAACAACCTACGTCGTTAGATTGGAGCTTCTATTATAATTTTTTTTTTAAGAGAGCTTCTATTATAATTGTAATAAATTAGAGATTGGGTGCTTGTGGAAAAACTAAATATGCCACGAAATTCAAGATGGGAATAGTATTTATTTGTTTCTTGGAAAATGTTGAATACGCAGATGAGAACAAAGTGCAACGTTACATTCTCATTGACTTGTGCAACTAAAATTCAAACTCACTTGTTCCTTAGTTCACACTTTACATTCTCCTTAACTCACTTATATTTAAGTGGGGCCCACTCTCATTTCAATTTTGGATTTAGGGTTTTAGAATTGAGAACAGCTTGGGTCCGATGCCCATCGGACTCAAATTTGGGTCCGATGGGTTTAGGACCGTCCGATTCACTTTTAGATTTGTGCGCACGAATTTAAAGTAGACACGAAAATTACAGGTGCAAATCTTAAAACAGATCGGACGGTCATCGAACTCACTTTGAGTCTGATGGGCATCGGACCCAAATTGGTTCGTTTAGAATTATATATGAGGAAAACTGGTTATTGGGTTTTTTTTTTTAAAGATGGCAAAAATAAAAATTTCGGGGAAATCTAGTTCGAAAGGGGAGGCTTGATGTTATTCGTTTTTAATTTGTTTGAATATATTGTCATACACATTTCATGAATAGTTGGCGAGTATCTATCAGAAATGGAAAATGGAACCTTTTAGTTGACTCAAGATTGCTAAATGCTTGCTTGTATCACATGTTTGCAGGGAATCTATCAGAAATTATTGCAAGTAAGATTTATATTTTTACAAAAATACAAGAAAGAAAATTGTTTTATTAAATTTTGAGGTTGGAATAACTAATCTAATTTTTGGATTTAAACTTAACTAGTTTCAACCAATTGAATTCGTCTTTTGTTTCTGTTTTGAACTCCAAGCAAAATGAATGCATGAAGTCTCTGTTATTTGTTTATCGCTTCTTTACCTCTCTTTTTTTTTATCATTTTCCTCTTTATGATTCATTTTTATTTAAGTTAGATTAGTTTCTTCTAATAAGAGTAGCTTAATTTAAGCTTTGAAGTTTGATGTCATGGACTTCTCGGTTCATGATGTACTGCAACATGCATGATCCCTCTGATCAGAGAGCAACTAACTTAAATAAATGACACTTTTTTCCATTACTTTCAATTTTAATACAAACATACGTAAACTCATAGAATGAATATATATATAGGAGGGATCTAGTTACCACAATTTTGAGTTACAACAAAGTTACCACAATGATTTTTTACATTTTGAAATTCCAAATCGGCGATCCAAACCGTTCAACATGATCTCCACAATAAAATGTGCTTCCAGATCAAATTTTACATTTTTTTGAATTTTTTTACTATTTATTAAGATGGGTACAAAATTCAATGGTCTATATTTAACTAGTTTTTGTAAAATACTTAATAACTAGTAAAAAAAATTCAAAAAAATGTAAAATTTGATCTGGAAGCATATTTTATTGTGGGATTATGTTGAACGGTTTGGATTGACAATTTGGAATTTCAAAATGTAGAAAATCGTTGTTGTAACTCAAAATTGTTGTAACTTGATCCCTCCTTTTATATATATATAAATATATATATATATATATATATATATATATAGTGCTTGGCTATTATGCTTATATAAGCATATGCCCACATATGCTTAAATAAGCATTTTTGCGTTTCCAATGTTCAAATGGTCGATCCGACCGTTCATTTTGTTCTCCATATTAATATGTGCTTGGAGACCAAATTTTACATTTTTCTGAATTTTTTTACTATTTATTAAGCCACTTTGAAAATTGCTGATCATATGGTCCAGAATTTTGGAAACACTGTTTTTACTGTTCACCCAGATCAGCAATTTTCAAAGTGGCTTAATAAATAGTAAAAAAATTCAGAAAAATGTAAAATTTAGTCTCCAAGCACATATTAATATGGAGAACAAGATGAACGGTCGAATCGACCATTTGAACATTGGAAACGCAAAAATGAGTTATAAGCATATGTGGGCATATGCTTATATAAGCACAGTAGCCGGCCCTATATATATATATATAAAATCCATAATTGATGAAACCATAGTACTGATCAAGCAATTAGTACTCAACAGTCCAATTCCCCACAAATCCTTCTCCCACATGCCTTAGTAATTAAACTCTCACTCCATGATATATATCCATGTAAAAATGACAAAAAACAACACATGCAGTAATTAAGTGCGTAATTGAGAAAATAGAACTAATTTATTGAAAATAACATATGTCATATCCAACGTCTCTCATAGTAAACAGTATTATCGCTGGTGAGGGCGACAGCATTCCGGCCGCCTTGCCTCACAATATCTCTAATCGCATTCGCAGCCATCAGCTCCCCTTGGAGACGCATCATTTCCAGCTGTGCGGCTTCATGTGGTTGTGGTGCTGGTGGTGCTTGTGATGACTGAAGACCGGGCGACAACACTTCAATTCTCTGATGAGAAAGGCATCCAACATGACTGCCAAAATCGCAACGTTTACAAAGATAAAACCATCTGTTAACATCAAGGTTGTTCTTGCACAAGTCACAGATGTATATCGTGTTGGGCGGATAGGGATTCTTGTATACAAGAATAAGCGGGTGACGGTGCGAATGGTGGTTGATTTGGTGAGGGATAGCAGCACAAGGGAGGTGTAGATCGTAGCTGCATTCTCTGCATCTTAAGCAGAAGGAGCTACCATCGACCCCACAACCATCGCACCCGTATTTTCCATGAGGGTAAGCTGGAGTTAGCTCAAGATTCAGAGTGTGGTATGGGTGAGAGGGGTGGTGCACGCTTCGGACGGTAGTGGCGCAGGTAATATGAAGAAAGTAGCGGCATTGAATGCAACCGTAAGACTGATCGGAACATAGCATGTTGCATGCGTGACATATCGGTTTTGGTTCCGGAGACACGACGAGTTTTAGCGGGTGGAGGTGGCTGATGTGGATCAAGGTTTTGCTTACATTGTTCAAGCTCTCCATTTTTTTCCTTTGTTTTTCTTTTTTGTGGCTTATGCGCTATGATCTTAGGGAAGCTATTTATAGAGATGAGCCAAGTGCATTATTGAAATTAGAGGGGCTTTTCGCCGCATGATGCACTTATTTTAATTGAAATTAAAACAAGCAAAAAGCAAGTGTGTAATTCCATTTGTATGATTCAACATTTTGTAGGACCTACCGTCAGAGACAGATTCATTTCTCAAATTATCTCCTCTTATTAGTTGATAATTTAAACTGTAACATAAGATAAAATATAAGAAATAAGATATCATAATCAACTTAATCTTCCTTAAATCTAAATAGCAATCAAACATGACCTTCAAAATAGTTTGTCAAAGATTACGGCTGCCATAAGTGCCAAGAAAAATTAAGTGGCAGACAAAGTGCTAGCTATTCGGATACTGTGATCCAGCTGTCAAGCTCCCATCTAATCAATACATTTGCAATTGGAGAGGATCCAAACTGACGAGCACAGAAATAATATTGAGCTCTAAATTAAATCAAGTGTAAAATATTTTAGGGTAACCGAAGAAAAAATAATAATAAAAAATATTGAATTATAATATGAATGCAACATATTTTACATGTATTATAAGAATATATGTTACACAGAAAATTGTTTTTTCATTTACATATTTTATATAACAAGTAAAAAAAAAAACACTACATACTACTTGTAAACATAGTAACAAGATTCAATAATTTGTTTTTTTGGTGACGGTGAACCGAACGCCGAATTATTCATGAATAATTCGTGAATTTTACGAATTTTTTCCAAATTTTCCGAATTATTCACGAATTTTTTTCAAAAAAAAAATTTGGATTTTTTTTTGCTCCCTTGTGGGACTGAGATCTCCGGTCCGGGTAATTCTAAATTATTACTTAATTATACCCGAATTATTTCCAAATCACAAATTTTTTACCCTGCCGAACCGAATCTAAATAATTTATTTATCACTATGCTTGTAAACAATTATATGCATATTTATATACCCCAGGGAAACATTGATCCCTCACTACACCGTGGTTGCAACAGAGAATCTGCACTAAACACTTCATAGTCAAAAGGCATCCTTCTATAGTCAAATTTTGTACAGCAATTGAATACTCCAGAGAAGTGCATTTTTGTCAACTATAGAAGACCTTGACTTCATATAATTTCATAACCCAACAATAAATAATGGCATCCATTGCATCACCTCTGTTTCGATAAAGACACAGTCACAGAGGACTGATCCGAAATTTTTTAGTTACAACTTAATAAAATTAAAATTAAATGAATATCACCGGTTTCAAGTTTTTTCCATTCCTATCATCCACGCGGATTGGGTCCGCACACTAAAATGGAACAGTGCGCGGACTGGGGAGGCGCACCCCTTGATGCGCGGACTGAGGGTGCGCACCAATGATTCAAATAAAAAATTAAATCATTTAAGCTCAAATTAAAACCCAGCTGGATTTGAATGATGGGCCCAGCGCCTCATGCCTTCTCCTATAGGCACGGCTCATGAAGAGCCCATAGAGTTTGTCTCACAGGAAGTGTGCACCGTGCTCATCCTAAGGAAAAGAGCTTCTCCTCCAACAGCTAAATGAAAAAAAAACGACAAGAGAAAGAGAATGCATAACAGCTAGCATGACCTCTGCGTTTTTTGTCCCCACTAAAATTAATTTTTTAGTTGAATTCTACTCAAATTCTTGGTGCGCACTCTTAGTCCGCACACCAAGGAGTGCGCCTCCCCAGTCCGCGCACCAACTCAATTTAGTGCGCGGATCCAGTCCGCGTGGGTGGTATGAATGGAAAAAATATAAGTTGAGTAGTATTGATTTAATATTGATTTATTTGGATGGCAACTAAAAAAATTTCGGAGGACTGATTTGAGTGGATCCTATTGACAGAGAATCTTATTTCTTTCATGGTGATCGACATCATTTAGGGAAAATGTTAAAAAATAGCACGATCAACGGTAATTAATGATACATTCCGTCCATATATTTTTTTTTTGTTTGTTAGTGTTGTTCATTTCGTCCAGATTTTTTTTTTGGGGGGAACAGTATTGTTCATCTCGTTCAGTATTTTTTTTGCTGTAAACCTATATAGTTAAGCTGGTAGAAAATAATAAAATAAATTCAAAAATTAGTATTTAAAATCTTTGACATTGTTTTCCAAATTAGAAGTGGAATTATTTTTCAAAATGTTCGTTGAAGGAATAATTATTTCTTTAAATACAGAAATAGTTATTTTTAAAAAATCAGGAATAATTATTTGTCAAAATGTCACTTGCAAATTATTTTTGAATAATATTCCTAAATTATGTACAAATTATTGAAAAAATATATAAATGTCAACCAGTAAAATATGTCAGTCAATGAATTTAAATTTTAGACGCAGGTGATATAAATTTAGACATTATATTTTTGGGGGAATTTCATGTATATCCCTCAAAAGTTTCAATATTACATATTTATCTCTCCAAAATCAGTAATTACATATTTATTTTTCAAAATTGTAAAAACTCACATATTTGTCAAATCCATCATATTTATAATATTTGTAGTTGTATATATTGGACGAGAGTGGTATACGAGGATTGACACCCTTGTAGTTGCTATATCTCAATTGAAACTGCCACGTGGCCAGAAGAGAGTTTGTATTTTGTTAGCTCTAGGTTTATTTTTAATAGGATCAAAAGAGAGTTTGTATTTTGTTATTTCAAACTCTACTTTGTGGTTTCTAAGTAGGTTTTTTTAGAGTTTCTAGTAAGATATTGAGTGTGTTTTGAGAACATATAAAAAGTAGTTGATAGTAGTATCAATGTTTATGTCGTTTCTAAGGGAAAAAAAAATGGCTGTATAACAATCCAAAATTAAATTGTAAAAAAAACTTTTGAGATATTACTAAAATTATCTATTTGAGTTGAGTTTATATCATCTTTATTCTCTGTTGAGTTGAGCTTCATCCTCCCTGGTGATGTATTAGTTGAACTAGCTTGTGTCATTGTGAATTCTCTTGGTCAAAACGGTGTCATTTGGTATGGGAGCTCTAGCTCTAGATTGAAGATGCGTCTTAGAACCCACATCAACACCAACCGGCCTAAACAAGAAGTCTTACAAGACATTGAGATGAATGAGTTGAGACAGTGTGTCCAACAACTCCTATGTACAACGTATTTCGCTATTGGAGGTCACCTACCAAAACCAAGACCACCGAATGAGTTATGGATCTTTGAGAAGCACAACTTGTGAGAATCGCGATCGCTAAATGATTCACAGTTCTTCCATAAGCACAACTTCTGAGAAACAAGATTTTCGAATGAGTCATGATTCTTCCACAAGCATAACTCTTGAGAGTCGAGACCGCTGGACGAGGCATAAATTAACTCTTTTCTCTCACATTCTTTATTATCAAAAATCTAATTTGAAAATTGAGAAACTATTTAAAGAGCAAAGATCCAGTAGCAAAAAAGGACTTAGAGCATTTACATCTTTGATATTATGAGAATTTTTAATCTGATGTAGCAGTTTCTAATCTAATTTCAGAGATGTGAGAGAGCTTATTTGGAAACTATACAGGAAAGTTTATTATTAAGAAACTATTTATAAACTCCAAACTAGTCAAATAATTGGCTTAAATTATTTCTTCTTTTTAAATTATTGCTGATGTGACTTAATAGAAACTCTAAAATTAATTTTAAGAATTTGAGAGTTAGAAACTTTAGAGACCTTAATTTCTAAAAAGTAGTTAACAGTTATTTAAAAACTCATTTGAGTTGTTGGGATGTAGATGCTCTTAATTAGTTCCCTTAAACCGTGTTCATACACACCGGACAAAAATTAGTTTAGTAAGAAGAAGTTTAACCATTTGCTACGGTAGACAAAAAGATCTTTAAGAAGTCTACAAAATTAGAAAAACCTACATTGGTTCAATCCAAATAAAGAGTGTACGATGCTTTAAGTGTAGATGTGATGGACATAATTCAAAAATTTATTTGATGAAAAGTTTCTATGATAGACGGTAGTGTTTTTAGATTGTTGAAACAATTGTTTGTGAAAATATGTCATTCGAATCTTCACTAATTTTTGACGAATATTCCGATAATGAGAATGATGCCAACAACTTGACGATGAACTCAAGACAAAAATGGAGTCGTAGAACAGCCCTAAAAACTTTGACGAAAACCTTGTTAGTAACTTATCGGTGTCCTCAACCTCTCTTTCCATCTCGACAAACTTGAGGCTTCTTCTTTCCATCTCGACAACCTCATTTACACATAAAATTCATGCCAAGCCTTGATGCACAAGAAAATTGTTAACAAATCTTTAACTATTAATTATGATAATAAGCGCTGTTGAAAAGAAACTTAGAATATCTAGATAAATGAAATTAAATACAGCTAGTGTTATAGATATAATGGAACTAATTTATAGCATCTTCATTTATAAAATTAATTTTAAATTAATTAGGTATTTTCACGTTGAATTAAAAATTAGAAGTAAAAATTCAATGTAAAATTAGCAATTAAAAATAAGTGAATGTTTATAATTTTGTCAATATAAAATTAGAAAGTGATTTCTTTTTAAAAAGAATTACTAATTATAAGTTTCTCGTACATCTTAGAAATTGTCACGTTGAAAATAAAAATCCAGTGCAGATACTTTTGTACTCGACCCTCAAGCATGAATTTGCTTCTCGGTCCAATAAATTGGATTTAGAACTCTGAAGTAACAAACAATTTACAAGTTACAACCAATAACAATTCTTTACGGATTTTCATCTAATTTTGGGCTTATACCTTCTCAAATCATTAATATAAAATACAATGCTTTGGAAAGCCTAAATTGGAAGCTGAAATCTGAAGCCCAAATAAACTATTTATTCATTTTAAACCCAAAAATAGACGGACAAGAAATAGCTCACGGTAAATTTAATTTGTTGTTTAGACCTGTACTTCTAAAATTACCCGATCTACGACTCAACACTGGTCCCGCAACCAGCTTCTATGTTCTACAAGAAAATAATAGACCATGTCCAGTTTATTACCTCTCTAAGCATTTTCTCAATTTTACTTTCCATTTCCCTATTGTTACACTTTCTTCTTTCCAAAGAAAGCCTCGGATAGACAGATACCTCAAATCTCTCTTCCGATCGATTCCCATCCGACAAACCCTTCTTCAGTTCTCCTTTTTAATAGCTGATTCATACTTCACGCTACCTCCAAATCTCTCTTACGATCATCGATAAATCGCATCCACCTTCGCCTTGGAAGAATCGAATCGGTAAAAAATCAAATCTTACTATTTATGTTTTTCTGGAAATACAACCTGGTCTTGGTCATTAACCGATATGCAATTTTCGTAGATTAGTGTCCTTTTACAAGGAATTGGAACTGTGTGCAATTTCCGAAGATACTTTTGCAAAATAATTCGGTGAAAACTGCTCCTTTTATGCAAAATGTAGAAAGTTTTTGTAAAATGCTGAAAACCTATTTATTCGGAAAAAACCTCTGACAGTTGCAAAACTGTTAAAACCAGTGCTACCAGATCTTTTTATTTATGTTTAGCTGGAAATACAACCCGGTCTGGTTATAACCGCTATGCAGTTTTTGGAGATTAGTGTCCTTTTACAAGGAATTTTGAACTGTTTGCAATTTCAGAAGATCCTTTTGCAAAAATCAATAAAAAAATTGCAAAGTAATACGGTGAAAACTGTTCCTTTTATGCAAATGTAGGAAGGTTTTGTATAATGCTAAACCCTATTTACTCTAAAAAAAACATCTGACAGTTGCAAAACTGTTAAAACCAGTGCTACCAGTAAATTGACCCTAGAATTATGTTTTTAACTTTTCCTTTTGTAGGAACACTAGGCAGAGTACTTCTGACTGCTGAGCTTTGACCACCATGGTATGCTATTATGCAAATATATTTATTTCCTTGTTATATACATTTCCTGTATAAATATTTATCACTACTATATGTTTATTTATAATATTGCATTATTTATGTAGTATTACGAAGGATATGGATACCATAATGGTCCTTTTGAGCAGACCTACCGTTGCTACCCAGCGTCCTTTATTGACAAGGTTACCTCTTGCCTATATTTTGAATCAAACTGCTTTTCAAATTTTGACATTCATTTCATTATTGAAATTTTTTGACTGAGATACTATTTTTTTGGCTCTCTTTTACAGCCACTACTTGAAGCTGGAGACAAGAGTACGCCATTTCACTTCTTATTTTATATTTTTTTTGTTTCATAATTCATTTGTATTGTTACTAGTTGAAAAATACTTACTATTGATAATTTTCAGTTATGATGCCGCCATCTGCTCTCGACCGTCTCGGTACACTACTACTATTAACTCTAGATATTTCTATTAAATTACATCATATTGATTAATAGTTTGAAAATTATGATTTTGTTGTTTATAATTTCAGCACATCTCAATGTTGAATACCCAATGGTATTCGAACTACGCAATGTTGCAACCTCTAGAACTTCACATTGCGGGGTTCTAGAATTCACTGCAGAGGAAGGGATGATCTATATGCCCTACTGGGTATGTTTCTCATAAGATCCTCAATTCACATTCATTTGATGTTGCAAACTTACAATATAAGAAGTTGGGTTTATTATATATTCCATCTTTGTTATCTCCTTTGCTTTTGCAGATGATGCAAAATTTACTACTACAAGAAGGAGATATAATCATGGTTAAAAACGTGACTTTGCCCAAGGGCACATACGTCAAGCTCCAGCCTCATACCACCGATTTTCTAGATATTTCCAACCCAAAAGCAATGTTAGTATTGTCATTGTCAAGTTTATTATAATTGTCAAAAATCCTTTTAATTTTCCTCCATCACTCCAGAATTTTTATTTATTTATGTGCTTTGAAAGTTTATTTTTTAGAAATTTCTCACGATATAATTTCCGACATATTTCCCTTGTTAACACGTGTATTTTAGATTGGAGAAGACGCTGAGGAGCTTCTCGTGTTTAACCACAGGAGATAGCATAATGGTGGCGTATAATAATAAGAACTATTATATAGATATAGTTGAAACAAAACCTTCTTCGGCAATCAGTATCATTGAGACAGATTGTGAGGTCGATTTTGCCCCTCCACTTGACTATAAGGAGCCTGAGCGTACCAAGCCTGCTGATCCTGTTGGCCCTGCAGGTACGGTGTGTCAAAATGGTGCTTTTGATTTTTGAGCATATACATATATTTTCAGTATGGTTTGTCAGTATGGTGTGCCCGTATGGTTCTGTGAAATTTTTCAGTATTCTTTTTTTATTTATTATTTTTATGTGCATATGTTTTTAATAGATGTGCCTCATCTTAATGTTTAAGCATCCTGTGTTTATTTATTGAACTGGAAATGATCAAAATTCAAACCGTCTCCTACTGATCATACGAGGGGCAGTAAATATAATGTTTTACTCAAATGCGTACTCAACATTTGTTTCCACTTTCCAACTAACACTCGGCATCTGTGAGATTTGCAGCAAAGAATGGGAGTATATAGGTGTGATGGTGAAGGCATAATATTAGATTTTGGAAATATTTACCCTTTATCAATGAGCCTTAATCTCTAAGTCCGAACTGTAATGAATATGTTCTTAACAAAAATTTAGATGCTGACTTTCTCAATTTTGGTTAATTTTCCTATTTTAAGTTTTAACAATTCATCGGTATTGGCATGCAACTCAATTTGGATATATCTCCTGTTGTAGTTCTCTGTCTAATTTATTTTATAATCTCAGCACAAGAAGATGTGCCAGAGGAGCCGAAATTCTCGGCCTTTACTGGTACCGGGAGGCGCTTAGATGGCCGACTGGCCAAGCAAGAAGATAGTGTACCAGTTGCAGTACCATCTACTGTGAATCACCAGGCTAAGTCTACAACTGGTAACAAATCCGGTACCAGTTCCTCTGCTGAAGCCAGCACCTCTACCAGTAAGGCTCGACCAAGTGGGAAGCTTGTTTTTGGTGCAAACTCAAGTCGGCCTTCAAAAGAGACTCAAAAGGTTTGTAAGTTGTTACATTATTAGTTCCCTAATTCTATCATATATCAATGTTCTAAATTATTTAGCTTTTAAAGTAGGATATACAGTATAGTCAAATATTTGTATGTGCACTGGTACCATTCCATTAAACGTTGAAACGAAAGATAGAATAATGCTAGACACGAATCCTGTAATGCCGTCTGTGTGTGCGCTTGGGAATATATATCCTTTTGCCTTTTTTTGTATATTTTTTACGAGTGAGGCTATGGTACTTTGCAAAGTGCGGATCGGTCCGTGCTATGAAAATGTACTTGGAGACCAAATTTTATATTTTTGGAACTTCTTTTACAAAAATTTTTAGACGAGTAGAAAATCACTCGATCCAAAAATTCTGGACCATCGAAATTAGTGATCTTCTACCTACCTGAAAAATTCTAACAAATATAAAATTTGGTATCTTAGTACATTTTCACATGGAGATCATTTTAAATGGTTTAGATCGACTATTTGAATTTTAAATCTTGAGATATGAATACATATCACGGACCAATCTGTTCTTTGAAAGTACCATAGCCTCACCCTTTTTTTACTTAGAGGATTATTCTTATTCACATTGTGTAGCAAAAAAAAAAATTATATTTTATTCATCCAAATATCAACCTTTGTGGTGATATAACACTGTACAAATACTGATGTCTTTATAGGTAGCACCAAAAGAGGAAAAGCAAGAGGCCCCAAAGAAAGAAGAGCCGAAATTTGCAGCCTTCACAGGAAAGAAGTACTCATTGAAAGATTAATTTGTCAAACAGAAAGGATCTAATTTATCTTTCGAGAACCTTTTGTCTAGTAGAACATGTGTTTTATCTTGTAAATTATATACCTTAAATTGACTTGTTCAGTTTAATGGTGAACGTAATATTTGTGCTGATGAAGAATCTATTTGTCTGATCGGGTGACCACAAGATTATTTTGCAAAATGGGTATGGATTTTGGTTACTTTTATAAAAATTATCCAATGTAATACCTCACCATGTAGGATGTGATCTGAGTCGTCCGTTTTAATCTGGCACCAAATTGATTTTTGACCTGGCTGTGAGTATTTTACACGGTCAGGTACCTTAGGGGATGCTCTCGAAACTGTACTAGACAAACAAATTAAAGTTTAGTTAATAGCTTGTGATAAAGTACGAAGTTATGTAACCTCGAGAGAAATTTATTAATTCATTAGAATTTAGAAGAGGTCAAGCCCCTTTTAGTTCTCACGATGTCTTTGTTTCGTTATAAAAAATTTAAAGCTCAACAGCTTAAACGGCTCCAAAAATTCTGGAAATGGGTAGTATTCTTTAAGGATGATGTATTTGCTATTGTTGAGATAATTCTACCCGCATTTCTAAAATAATAATGATAATAATAATAACAATAATAGTAATAAATAAATAAATACACACATAAATAAACACTACTGGGTTACTAACCCACTTTCAGAAAATAACCTAGACTTGTCATATACAAATAATGAGTACAGCACAGATTGTATAAATTGAATATGGCATTAAATGATAATTACATGCACACTTCTCAATATGACCGGGTTGTGACTGGTGAACTTGCATCAATGGTGATACATACTTTGTAACAATCAGAGAGATTAAAGATAATTCAGTGCAGTACAAATACAAAGGATAACAAGTACAACTAACTTCACCTACAAAAACAGCTCAACCTGAGTGGCCTCATCAACCCCCGAAGGAATAAAAAAGAGCACAAAAATAAAATAAAAATAAAACTGTACCACCATTGGTCGTTTCTCTAAATATTTGCTTGGAGAGCTAGTTCTATCCAGGTTTAGGCTCCATTTCTCGTAACTAATCTCTGTATCTTAATTATCGACAGATTTGCATCTTTCCACCCGTATTCATTTCTGGTAATGCTGTTTTCACAAAAACAATCTACCAATAGTAGTCGTCCGACCAGTGGTGATGGGACTTCCAACTGTGCCTCGAGCTGGACCTCTCATTATGCCGTTTGCTGTTGTACTCTTCATACTCGTTATAATGGCTTCTTTTCCCTGACCGAATTTCCTCGTCTACATCATATTTTAACCTCTGCAAAATGCAGATTGTAAGAAATTGAGCATATAGTAGGAACCTAGTTGTTTCTGTACAAAGTGTGATACACAGCATCTAGGGGTGTTCATTGGGTTTAGTTTATATGGTTTTCAACCGAACTGAAAAAGTTTGGATTAATTGGTTCTGTTTTTTGGTTTAAATGGATCGGTTCGGTTGAATTACTTTCACATGGAATTGAACAATGTGTATAATGTCAACAACTAATATATATATTCATATTTATTTCTATGATTATTAAATGGTTTTTGTGTATGTATTGAGTTTTGACCTTTTAAATTTTAATCTCTTATTTCGGTTCAACCAAACAAACGGAAATTTACTTCGGCTATTTTGGTTCGGTTGTTGTTCAGTTGGTTCGGTTATATTTTTGAAAACCGAATAAAAATTTAGTTTGACTATTTTAATTTGGTTTTAACCGAACTAACCCAATGAACACCCCTAACTGCATCAACAGCATCATCCTTTTCTTTGATCTTTTTTTCTCCTAGAATTTACTTTTGTTGGAACTTTTCCAAATAAAGCCAATATTTAACATTATTTGCACATTACACCTAACATGTTTGGGACCAAGTATCACTAGCGTTTTCACATTAGTTCAAATGCCGAAGTCGAAACAACATCTAAAACTTCTGATTTGGATTTGGCCTTAGTTGCGATTATTGTTGTTCGGAGTTGCCCACAGACAAAAATTCAAGGTGCAGCATTCTTGGTTCCAGTTTAAAAAACACAAAAATATTTTAATTGAAAGAAAAGAAAATACCTTGGTTTCATCAGAAAGTACATTATAGGCTTCCCCAATAGTTTTAAATAAATGATCGGCATCTTTGTGTACTGCTTGCACAATCTCATTCCAAAGTGTATCATCTAGAGTTTCGCTTCTCACGAGGAATTGTCCAGCCTAAATTAAAAACCAATACTTCAATAAAGAAAAATAAATAAAACATTTACACTAAAAAACAAGATATAAATGAAGAAATTGGAACCTTGTCAGGATGATGCCGCAACGCTGCCTTACGGTAAGCCTTCTTTATGTCGGCAGCAGAGCTAGTTTGCTCAATTCCCCTGTTGTAATATACATAAAAGAAAAAATACTCTATCATGTTTACATTAAAGAGTTAATTTGCACTAAAGCCTCCCCCATCACAGAATTGCAGAAATGCCCCTGTTTATTGTTTTTGTGAGAAGCTCATAAAAAATTAATAATTCAGTTATTTACTGGAAAATTTGTTCAAGCTTGTCGTGATAAAGCAGTAAGACGCGTAAAAAGGGATCCAATTAGCAAGTGTAAATTAGGTATTTATGTATTTACAAACCAACTTACGGGAGAACAATATGTTGGTAGTAGTACTAATCTAGGATGACATATAAGTAATTATTGTATTCGCTAATATTTGTGAGCATTCTCTAAGTACTTTCACACCCAATCTTTATATTAGTAAAGAAGGTTACACTGAGAATGAACATGATACAAAGGTTAATAATTTTCTAGTTCTAAACAATACTACATCTTCCACTCTCAATTCTGTACTTGCGGGTCTTTAAAATTACAGTCTGTGCACTCATGAGTATTTAATCTAAAAGAAGTTATCTTAACATGATGCAATTGAAAACAAAATCAATAGAACGCAAGGAATTAATTTATGTAAATCCATTAATTTATCTAAATCCCTATCATCAATAAATCCTAATTAACCGCATGATTCAAGTGAAAGGGCAACTATGTTTAAACTCAAGCTTATTAAGAACTTTCCAGCTTATTCAAGTGAAAAGGCAACTTTGTAGAGAAAATTGAGAAAAAAATAGATGGATGGAAAGGGAAGTCAATCTCAAGAGGGGCAGACCACAATTGGTTAACTCGGTGCTATCCTCTATTCCTATCTACTTCATGGCAGGCTTTCGGCTTCCAAGATGGATTCTTAAAAGAATTGACATGATACGAAGACAATTCCTATGGGGAAAAACAGATGGTAGCGTGAATGGAATGGCTCTAATGAATTGGGATACGGTCTGCTTACCTAAACACTATTGAGAGGAACTCTGTGTCAGAGCTAGTGGAGGGAAGTGACACTATGCTACACCGAAGCATCTCCCTCAGAGATGCGCACCCCATAATTTACATACTGAAGCCAGACCTTGACCAACAGGTGAATTTACAATTCACTGATGCAAGAGATCAAATCATGTGGGGATGGGAGCACTGGACTCTAGTGGGCAAGGTCAGCCTATAACACCATGATAGGAGGAGGAAAAATCAGTTGGCATTTCAAAGAAATGGGCATTGAGGTTTCTATGTGCATGCTGGCACATTTGGAAACAGTGCAATGTGGTGATGTTTGGTGGCCATCAGATGCAGCAACCCCCAACCCCCCCTTGCTGATCGAATTCTAGATGAAATTACACTGTGGAGGAGATACTGCTAGAACTAGGGTAGTCATAACATACTTACTGGTACAAGTAATGTAGGAGTTAGGGTAAGTGGCTGTGTTGTTTGTAATTTAGTTGAGGTAAACTGGGAACTTGGAAGTAAGATGGAGGGTATCATGTGTTGTTTGTAGAATGGATGTGTCTGTGGTGTACATTTTAATTTTATCAATACAACTCTTGGCAGCCACTGCCAATTTTCTAAAAAAAGAACTTTCCAACTTAATTGAGAAAGGCATTAGATAGAACTTACAGAATAAGGTACATGTTCAAGGGAGTTCTCCTTCGTGACTCGTCCTCCATTGAACAAAGCCTGGCTGAGGCACGGTGAAGTTCCGTGTTGCCTTTCGATGATTTCCCGTGAGAAGCCGGCTGAGATGGTTTTTCAAGAAGTGAGATCAAGATACGGAGATCACTTGCAGCCTGACCATAGTCCCGAATTGTTTCATATAAGGTAGCCCTCCTGGAAATTGCCTGACAAAATAGAAAAGAACTGTTACTTGTCCATTTTACTATTGATTCTTTGTTTCATCAGTTTACGAGTTTTACTGTTTACTCTTTCCAGGTGGTGTGTAGTATACACCACACCAAAAATGAATTCACATCCCCTAAGATATCTCAAATATTGAGTTGATCCGTACATAATCTGAACCGTTCAGCACGAATCTTAAAGCAACCCATTTTATATTAACAATTCCCGTGCATCTAATAGACACCGAAAATACTTTTTCACCCGGTTTTGACATAAACTGAAAAGTTGAGATAACTCAGAGGATACCCACCAAAAATGGCCTCTATATACTTATTTAAACTGATGACAGAAACACAGATAACCAAGCACAAAAGATAAAAAAATCAGGAGAAAAGAAAAGGAAAAACCAATCTTACAAGTATGCTAACTTAAATCAACCCTAGCATCATAATCTAAGATACGAATTATGAAGAAATCGAGCTTATTGTCTGTATGTATAGTAAGTACCAGAACAAATCGTTGACACATAAACCCTAAAAACATAAACGAAAACCTCTATCTGGAGAACAATTACAGAAAATCAGATACGTCCAAACTACTTGGGCCAATGGACCAGCATATATACAAGAGGAGGGTTCAATTACCTCCATTCTCTGTGCCTCCATCATGCCTCCACTTTTAAAACTTTAATAACTAAGAATTTAATACTTAAACGTCAAAATGAAGCCGTTAGTTATGATCGATGTTATTTTCTCTATATGCACATACAAAATATCACTTTTCAATTTTATTTTTATGTTAATCAATAAGTTGCAAAATCAACACCCGGAAATTATCCACATCAGTGTATTTTTACAAGCTATTGTTAACAAACAAAACATGTGCATAGATAAAATAATGAAGATCATATCTAATGGTTTAATTTTGACATTTAAGTTTTCAATCTTGAGTTATTAAAGTTTTAAAAAATGGAGACATGATGGAGGCATAAAAAATGGAGGCGTTTGAGCCCTACTCAATAAACAATCCCAGTTTTCGTAAAAATGCAACAGACCTTGGCATAATTGGGATCTAGAGCTATGGCCAATGAGCAATCAGCGATGGCATCCATAATCTGGCCTTGGGCTTGGTAGGCAGCTGCACGGTTTCCAAAGCATATGGCAGTGAAAGGGCGAGAGCTTCCATTGTATGTCAGAGCTGCAGTATAATTCTCAATTGCCTCGGCATATCTCCCCGCTTGAAATGCTTCATTGCCACTTGCCTGAAAAATAAAACAAAATTGAGAAGACAGCTTAAAAACACATTTTGGACATAAGCCTTGACAGTGGTCAAATTATATATAATTTTTCAAGAGTAGGGTTAAAACGCCCCCTTATTATTTTGCCTCAATCATGCCTCACATTCTTATCTCTGTTTTCAATGTTCAAACCGTCGATCTGGACCGTTCAACATGGTATCCATATTTAAATGTGCTTGGAGACCAAATTTATATTTTTCAAAAAAATTTACTATTTTTTTACATAGGTACAAAATCACTTTTGTTTCAGAAGATGTTGGACCATCCAAAAACAATGATTTTGTACTTATAAAAAATTAGTAAACAAATTCTAAAAATATAAAATTTGATCTCCAAGCACATTTTAATATGGAGATCATGTTGAGCGGTTCGGATCGACTATTTGGACTTTGAAAATGGAGATAAGGATGTGAGGCATGATTGGTGCATGAAAACAATGTGGCATTTTAACCCTACTCATTATTCAATAAATTTTCGAACCTCCAAAATGAGGACTGCTTATGAAAGTAAAGCTAGTATGAGCATAGGCTCACTAAAGGGTTTATGAGCTTATCCTAAAGTACATCAGACCAGCTTCAAATGATGAATTTAAACTGTTGATCTCAACATACATGACAGTCCAAGCATTTATTCCATATTTTTCATATTTTGAGTACTCTGTGTATTCAAGAGATTGAATAATGAAGTATTTTGGTGCATTCATTTTCAACGATTTTCAGTCTCTTTATCTTACATAGAGAACTCGCAAAATAGAAACCTGGAACGGAAACACTTCACTTCAAATGTAGATCAAGGCCAACCATTCAAATCACGATTTGAAGTTGACCTGATGGTCTTTGAAGTTAGCATTACCCATGCTTGTAAAGTCAATTGACCCAATTTACCCTCAGTTGAGTTAAGAAAGAGAAGATGTTCAAATAACCCATGATTTTTAGTTCCACGTCGCTTGGGAAGAGAAAACGTAGATAACCAATCCTAGTTAATTCCAAGGATTTCTACTTTACTTGGCAAACGGGAATTTCATCTAGTGCTGGCCCACATCAAAAATTAACAAACCATTTGAGGTGGTACTATATAAATTATGTGATTACACCAAAACCAAAGCCAATTTAGGATTTAGATTATAAGCTAAGCATCGATTCATTATTTTGTACCAACTATAACTCAATTAAGGCTCAATTAAACACAAAATAAAAATCGACTATGCAAATTGCTGAGGAAAAAGCAAGACCAAAAAACGAAAAATGAACAAGAATCAAAACTGAAGTCTGACATTAACCATACCGATTCCAAAATAGTTACTGCTGCTGTGATAGGAAAAATTACTTCCCTCAATTAAGCTGGAGATAAGAATAGAAATAGAGGAGTACCTTGAGGCGCAAGAGCTCACAAATGACAGCAGGAGATGGATAAATTTCTGAAGACCTATAAAATCACAAGTGCTTTTATTACTAAAAAAATTATTAGTTTACTGAATCTCACAAAATGCAATGACAAAGAGGCACATTTATGCACTGATTCATGCCTATAAACTGAACAATTGAAAGCAAAAAGAAAAAAAAAAATTCATGACACAAATAGCCTCCTATAAAATCCTAATCAATTCAGGATGAAAGCAACAATGCATCTAGGTCAGGTCAGAAGTTCCTTTCCACATTTCTTGTCAAAAATAAACAAATTCAGAAGAATACCTCCCATCAATAGGTTTTACTTCCTCATACTTCTTCAGTACCTGGAGCGCCTCTTCAAGCTTACCCAGATAAAAGTAAGACTTAGCAAGGAGAATCCATCTCCAAAGCCGTGGGTCCCGCACACCAGACCTCCCAAAGTTAGAATTTTTTCCAGCCAATTCTGAACTTTGTTCACATAGTTGAATAGCTTCTTCATATCTACGCAACTGCAATTCGCAACAAAAAAGGGGGGGAATATATCAGTCTTCTATTTTGAAATGACCTTATTTTTAATTCAAACAATGAGGTAATCATAAATTGTATTGTACCAGCAAAAGAGCCTTCGCTTTCATCTCTGTTAGATTATCAGAATTAGTACCAATTAGCATGGCATCAGAGATCAATTCCAATACCCTTGTTACTTCAGCTGATGTTCCTTTCTGTAAGAGTTGAGTGGCTTGGTCCACATATTGAGTGAATTTCTATAATAAGAAAAAAAAAAAGGAAATGATATTGTAAGTCAAAAGTTTCTTGCTTCTGTATAGCTGATTCACTTATTTATTCTATTGTAATTAATTTAGATAGTCTCTATTTAATGAGAACAATTTGAAAACTTGATAAAGCATTATTGCATAAAAGAATACCATTGCCTTGTCAACCATTTTGGCCTCGATTTAGTGGTTGAGCCATTGTTTAATTGGGACTTTAGTTGATTGGAAAGCTACAAAATAGCTTATGTTTTGCTGTACTATACTCTGTCGGGAACAAATGATTCCCCATGCAAAGAACTACCAAAACAACATGCCAAACATGGATAAGGTACACCAAATCACCAATAAGATACCTCACCAGAGAGGTGTCCTGGTATGTTCCAGCAGGTATAGAGACACCAAATTACAAAATAAGTAGAAGCAGAACCAAATTACAAACAACAACAACAACAACAACAACCAAGCCTTTAGTCCCAGGCAAGTTGGGGTAAGCAGAACAAAATTATAAAACAAATAAATTAATAAAAGGCACAAGATCATATTGTTACCTCAGTTTTACCAAGACCTTCTCTCGCCTCCGCCAAGATCTTTGAATCAGCACTGTCAGATTTAATACACTGGTTGTAGTACTTGATCGCCTCGTCAACCTCTCCCAAGGCAAGCAGACAACTGGAAGTAGAAGTACATTAATACCCTTTCTTTATAAATACATAACATGAGATAGTATGATGGTGCTCACAAAGAAAAAAGAGAGCACTGAATGCTATTATTTTTAAGATATATGGGGCACACGTGAATTTCCTGTTCTTCCAAACTTATCTAACCACCCCCACCCCCACCACCCCCTCCCCCCCCCAAACCGCCCCACCAATTTCCTTCGGTATCCCTTCTTTCAAATTAAAATCAAAGATGTAACTGGTTCCACATAATTAGTTGTCACAACTGTGTGTCAGTTTTGAGGTCACACTGCCCCAGCCACATATGGTCAAAGAGAGTTGAGGCTCCATCCAATGAGAAATCTAGGCCGTGTTCCCCAAATTATTACACACTTACTTTGCAGCTCTAACACGAGCTCTGAGAAACCCAGGATCAGCTTCCAAGGCAATAAGACAGTCAACAAATGCTTCCCTCATTCTTCCTAGTGACATGCGTGTTGCTGCACGGTTGCTGTAACAAAGCATCAGTGCCCGGGCACAGCTTCCAGAACGTTCTTCAGAAGTAACAGAGTTTATCCCTCGAGTGTAGTACTCCTCCGCCTTCTGTAGACGCCCATCTGCATAGGCCTGATTTCCCCTGGTTAATATTAAAACAGATATTAGGCTCAATGATTAGAACTAAAAGAAACTCAAACATGCCCTATAATGAACAGTACGTTAATATTTCCAAAAAGAAAGATGATGATGTATGATTACAAAACTGGTATTGCACAGTACCATTTTGGAGAGCCCCGGGATTGGTATGATACAGATACACAGTGTTGGTACCAGATTAGTACCAGCCTCCATAACAGCGCAGCGCAAAAAAATGTACAAGTTTTTACAAAGCAGACATTGCTTTGTTTTGGCTTTTAGGAGTTTAATGTTTAAGCCTCAACCTACTAACAAAAAAAAGGTGCAACAAATAAAAATCTGCCTGGAAATGACTGATACAATCATGGTAATATATGTTGCTTTATATGCTTGATATCGACTAAAAGATATGTCAAGTACAGCACCTTGTGCGCCACTTTTCACAAGCCTCCAGCACACCACCACTTGTACCACTTGTTCCTGCCATCTCCTTCTTTGTCTCCACTCTACTCCTTGTTTCCTGTCTTCCACTGTCAACACTCATACTGACAGGTGAAGTGCTGGCATCGGTCCATTCGCCACTAGGGTGCACGGAGCTACTGGTAACCCTATTTTTCCTCCTAAAATGCCTTCTGATTACTGGTACTGGGCCTTGAGTGGAAGTCGATGCAGTAAATCTGAAACTGGATCCGGATACAGTACTTCCTGTTTCAACATTAACTGAACTACTTCCCACATAATCCATGCCTTCTACGGCCTCTTCATTGATTCCTGCATTAAATGCAACAGATGTTGTTCCAGAAGCCAACATTTCATCACCTTCACCTTTAACTTCTTTCTCCTCCACTTCTTTGCTCCTAGGATTTTCGTTTTCATTTAGGGTTTCCTGCTTTATCTCAAGCCGCTCAGCTGCAAAGGCAAGTCCAATTTCTGCTTCTACTTCCAGGGAAGTAGAATTGTGTGTTTCATCAGATGTGTAATTCTCTCGATATGGTGAACAATCCATGGGAGAATAACCAGCTGGTGAACCCAGTGCTGGTTCTGTTACTGGTATTTGTTCATCTTTTTCTGATGAACTTGCTCTGTCGCTGTATTCTGGTACCAAGGAAGGGATCCCAGGCTGGGCCGTTTTAGGTTTACCCAGCCTATTTGGCTTTTTCTTTCCCTTCTTATCCCTCAACCCAGCTTTTTTACTGGCACCGATTCCCAATTTCTTCATTGCATCAGGAAGTGCAGTTTCCGGGATTTTTGTTTCTGTTTCCCAATCTCGGAAATTAAAAGAGAATGTGCTAGGTGTATGACTCTCTGCCTCTTTGTTTGTTTTGAAATTCTTCGTGTTGTCACCAAATGTATTAGCTGAAGAACCAAAAACAAATTTTTCCGCATAAGTAGACTCACTGGAAGTCTGCCTAGACCCGGTACTTTCATTTACCTTAGTTCCAAATATATATACTGGCGGCTTAGATTCTAAATTCCCACTTCCACTTCCCAAATTCAACCTTTCCACCTTTTCTGGCAAAACATCGGTATCTCCATTTGCTATACCATCACCAGTCTTCGCATTTTTTAAGTTGAGCTTCTTCATATGTGCTGGAAGCGTTGAAGCAGGATTCTCGTCAGAGCTAGGAACAAAACTACCTGTTTTTTGCTTTTCATTGGTTGAATTCTCCTTAGCAAATTTGCCAATTACATTCTCAACCTTCTCCTCAGCCACAGAAGAACTACTTATATGAACTGTCTTTTCCAGTTTTTCCCTCACAAAATCAGCATTTGCAGTTGCATCCTTACCTTCAGGCACAGAAGTACTGCCCCCGAAAGTAAAATTCCTGCCCAAATCGGAGCTACCATTTTCTTTAGCAGTCCCATTTTCCACTGGGATTTTCTCTTGGGTGCCATGGTTTCCCTTTAATTTATCTCCAAATACAAATGCATCATCTTGGCTAGGAATACCTTTTGATTCAGTATCTGAATTAAATGGATGCCATGTTTGCACCTTCTCAGGTAAATTCGAAGGACCTAACATACTTTCAGAAGCCCCGAAAACAAAAACTGGTTTGTTTTCCTTTCCATCTTTCAAATTATTTTCTGGTGGTTTCTGGGTCGAACTACCAAAAATAAAGGGACCCCAACCAGTCTGATCACTTCCTTTATTAGTAGAGCTATTAGTTCCTTTAACAGAGTTCAAACTTACATTCTCGTCTTCATCTTTTTGTTTATCAGCATTGCTTGATGAACTGAAACCAAACACAGAAGTAACGGGTGAATCCGAGAATGTGGCACCAGAATCAAACGGGCGCCAGGATTGGATCCGCTCGTGAACCGGGTCAGAATCCGACTCGGGACTAAACGGGTTGTAACCCGAAACGGGAGGCTTAGGCGCTCGGGAAACGGACCCGCCACGACTCCTTAACTTAACGAAGCGAGGTCTACGATCCATCGGCTTCGGGTCGGATAGGCGGTCGGGAGGGAGACCTACGATCGCCGGTGGCATCGAGCGGAGAGCAGCATGAAATGAAATAAGATGAAGGAAGGGTTTTGTTTACGATGAAGAGATTACGGACGCGTGTCGGCTTGAAATAGGGGTTAGTACCGACAGTTGTCGGTCACCGGCGATGAAGGGAAACGGGAAAAGAGAAGAGAGGAGAGTTTTGATTTGGGGGTGGGAGGGATTGAGTGATGATTGCGCAAGGCGGCGAGGTTTCGGGTTTGATCCTCTCCATTTTAAAAACTGGAAGGAAATATATCACCGCCATGATCCTCTCCGTTTTTTAAAACTGGAGTTATCCTGTTCATTCAAACGTTGGATCACGACTTCTAGTGAAATTCAGAGGCACAGATGATTCCCACCTATCTTTTGACGAATGGAGGAGGATTGAGAAGGTTGCAACCCCTCAGTTTATTTCTTAAATGGAGAGGAACTTATGCCTCTTTGAGCTTGTTCTGATCGGAATTAGAAATTTGATTTGAATTTTTTTGTTCTTTTCTTTGGGGATTACTTTCCAGTTTCCATCAAATCAAAACTAGAAGCAATGGATGTTAACTACAAAGACTTATTTACGGGCCGTAGTTCTGGCCCATTTTTTAACTTCCTTGGGCCTAGATCTGGCCCATTTTTTAAATCCTCTTTTGTATATACTGTCCGATAAGTGATAAATCAATTACATGTACATACCACGGGAAGAGATTAATCTGGCCCACGAACTTGCTAATTTGGCGCGACTTAATCGCTTTGATTACATCGGATACACCTATCCACTCTTCCTAACACAGTAGTCTTCAGCTTCTGCCTTGCTTGATTTCATTTCCTTCAATAATTGTGGCTTCAAACTAAGCACTGCACCTTTGGATTTCTGCACTCTTTTTTGTTTAGCTCTGTTTTTATTCTGTTTCTGTCGCAAGTAGCTGAGACACAGAGACCAGGCTCCATGCTAGCCTTACATTCATTTCAATGAATACAATGTGCCTACGGGCTTTTCATTAAAAAAAAATAATAATAATAAATAAATCAATTGCATGTAAAATAAGGAAATTGGTACCGTTGGTCAGGATTTAAATAAAGTAAGATTGATGCACTAGTAGAGAAGTACACTAAAAATATTTCAAACTGTCTATATTGATTTCGAAGTATAATTCTAATTTAATTAGAACGTTTATATTTAGAAAGATTCGAGTTATTTTAATCTTTTGAATTAATGAAGAGGATATAAACTAGATGCAGAGGACTTCATGTATGTCGAACTCTTAATTATCACAAAATATTATATTAGATTTTATAAAAAAAAAGTCAAAATTGATTTTCTTTTTTCGTATTATTTTGCTTAACCGAATGGCTTAAGATGGACCGAATAGTGGTGTGCCTAAGTAACATTCATAATTAATCACAACCTTTATTAAATTTAATTTAGTCTTACAACATTTCTTTAATTTACCGAAAATAAACTTACTTTTTACATTCTTTAAAAAAAAAACACGTTCTGTCCAATCTATCTCTTATATTTTTCTTTAATTTACTGAAAATAAACTGGATCATATAAAAATTTCAAATTTAGTTTAAATTTTCAAAATTAAAAATTACTTGATAAATGATAAAACTTATATTGCAATTTTATTATTTTTCATGACAATGGTATAAATTTAGTATAAATTGACTTGTCCATGTTGAATTTAAAATTAAAATTTATTTTAGGTTATCGTCCAGTAGTAGGGGTGTTTCCAGATAAGAGTCCGCATACGTTACTTGTATAAGTATATCAAGGACTCAAGGCATATACTTATAAGTCATATGCTCATGTTCAAAGTTCAACCTGTCGGTTCAAATTATTCAACATGATTTCCATATTAAAATGTGTCTCGAGATCAAATTTTACATTTTTTTGGAAAAAATAAAATGTTTTTCAGAAAATAATGCATCAAAATACACACAAAAACCATCAAGTTTTAACTGCTTGACTTGATATCAAATAAATTTGAAAATATTATATATAAACAAATCTCTCAAGAAGATTTGTCATTTGAATTTTGAAACCAGATATATGACTTATACGCATATGTCATAATATGCTTATATAAGTAGCGTACGTAGTTGGCTTCTCCAGATAAGATAAAACAAAGAATGGTCAAATCTTATTTGTACCCACAATTATAAATCTTAATTGAGGATGTAGTAGTATGAGTAATTTGATAATTGGCCTAAATATTATTAATTACGCTGATGATATAAATGTCAAAGCACAAACTAGGATGACATATAAACCGGATATTCAAGTATCAAATAAAAAAATGGATAATTATCTGTATTTATATCTTTTTTAATTTAAAATCATATATGTAAGAAGTATTAATATCTACCAATATATGCATCTAATTATCTGGATCGACCAATATCCAAATACAAATTTAGACTGGAATGGATATCATCTGCATCGTTTCTATTATCAAGTTAATTTATTATTAGGAATTTAATTCCATTTCTTTTTGGTTGCAGAAAAATGTTTTAAAGAGGTAAGATTTTTTCTAAAAGTTACACAATTTTGTATTTAGTATAGTTTTTATGTCTAAATTGAAACATATGAGTGTGCCAATAAACATGTGTATCCTGCAACAAATAAACATATATTTTAAAGGGTGAGATAAAATTCATAACAGATATTTACGACTTATTTGTTATGTCATTTATTGTCATCCCTCTTTTTATATTATTCCAACAACAAAAAAAAGATGTCCTTGTATGCAACTATGCATGAACAGAGACATCTTGGATAGAAGTTGTTGTGACTTGTGAAGATACGCTCTGTAATCGGTCTAAGATTTTGTGGAGTGTGATAGTTTGCCGACATTTTTATTAATAACCAAAGTTAATTAAAAATTAATAAATATACTCAACTCTGAGATTTTCGGAAAATGTCCATAGTTGCATACAAGGACATCTTTTTTTTGTTTCGTATCTTCATAGTGATTTATAATTAGAAACTATTTTTTTTAATAGACACTATGAAGAGCAAGATAATGAAATCTAATACTGAAAATTCGAATTTTTTGTTTAAATTATTTGTTAGATTACTTCTTTTGATGTATAATTAACATATTTATACTAAAATACGTTAAATTACTTGAAATTATGTTGAATTACACTATATTACATTATATTACGCTAAATTACATTGAATTACGTTAAATACAGTAAATTACGCTAAATTACATATGAATAGGGACGATATCTTCACTGAAAAGGCGAAAAACGACGACGAAACTTCAAACGGCCATAAAACGGCGCTCGAGTATCCGATTTCAGCAAATGACCACTTTTCAGAAAGCTTGTGAAAATACACATGCATCAGTGCTGGCTATGTCTCTATGCCGGATTTCAAAATTCATAATTGCCAAAAAACTAAGAGAAGAGCCTCAAAACTTGAGTTGAAGTTTCCGATTAAGATTTTCATTTCTATTACTCAATCTAAGTAGCTCAGTAAATTAGTTATATAATGAACTTGTAGAATATTAATTTTTACTACTTTTGGAATTTGTTTACTATTTTTTATGATTTATGAAAGATGGCACAAAATCGGCCTAATTTAGCGTAATTTACCGTATTTTATTATAATTAGCGAAATTAGTGTAATTTAGTGTGATTCAACATAATATAACATAATTTAGCATAATTTAACGTAATTTAGTGTAATTCAACATAATTTCAAGTAATTTAGCGTATTTTAGTATAAATATGCTAATTATACATCAAAAGAATTAATCTAACAAATAATTTAAACAAAAAATTCAAATTTTTAGTGTTAGATTTTATTATTTTGCTCTTCATAGTTCTCTAAAAAAAAAAAGGAAAAAAAAAAAAAGAAAACTGGCCAAAAACTAGCCGGTTTAGATATTTTTGGAAAAACTCAGGAATCCTAGATATATTTATTAATTTGTATTAACTTTGGATATTATAAAAATGTCGGGATAGTTGCATTTATTTCATAAATAGACAAGCAAAATTCTATGAATATCTATAGTTGGTAGAGAGATGTCAATTTTTGTCAGGACTGAAAACCACTGGAGAGAAAGCACCACTATGTAATATCTCTAGTTTCATTTATTCTATGACATACATGTGTCTATACATCTCATTGTATCAGAAGAAAGCAAATAGCATATAATCTCCACAAGGCAAGCAAGAGCCATCATCGGATGTGATGGTTGTCCTGTTTTGAGTTTAGAACATAGTTGAATTCAAGTCACTCTTGATGCTCATTTAAAGAAAGAATCCACAGTTAAATATAGGATCCTTTTGAAAAACAATTTTAAGAAAATTATTCTAAATAATAGTATAATATAGGATCCTCTGGAAAGACAATTTTAAGAAAATTTATATATTAGATATAAAAGATTGCCCCGTATTTAATTAATAACTAGTATCGTGCCCGTACGTTGCAACGAGAACATATTATAAATAAATAACAAATAGCATTACTAAATAACACTACGTAAATAACATTCCTTAAATCATATTTCAATAAATGACATATATATATGTTTTATTTTTTGACATAATTTCATACAAAAATCTCATACAAAAATGAAATATTAAATAACAAATAATATTTCTTAAACAATAGAAAGAAATAGAAAGAAATGAAGACATGATCAATCAATTATCAATCAATCTAAAAATTCTTTAATGACATTTAAGAAACAGAAAGAAATGATGACCAATCAGAAAGATGATACAATTTGCATGTGGTGAGTACGTGTCTAAATAAATTTAGATTTCTACACGTAAAAAACCATAAAAAAAAATGCATAGAATCAAAAGAAGGAAGACTATTTGATTGGAAGACTAATATTCACCCAGAATTTCATCTTTTAATCACAGTTGTTGACGAATCAGAACATCTACGTACTTAATATAAGATAATAGATATCATTTAGCCCCTCTTGTAAATAAAATTATATTACATAAGTTATTAAGTCTTATCAATCTCATTTTTTTTTAATTTCGTCCCTAATTTATTCACCAATCATGAAAAAACCTATTGGATGTTTTTAAAGAACGAATCCATAGTTATCTTATGCGGTGTTGTTGTTGTTGTAGATATTTCCTAGCTAGCATGACACAATAGCATGGTAGAGATCTATGCACATCATGTCAAACTACAAAATAGGAAACATCTAGCTCCAATCTAATAATATCAAATTAATTCATCCCGGTTCCTTCTCAATTGAGATGTGACTCAAATCAAAATAAAGTTCAGATTTGACTTTCAACCGTTAGAAAAAAAAAATGAAGGTTCACCTTTAAAATAACACTTGTGCAATTACCACATCAATCCATCTATGCTTTTACTAGACAAAATCATGCTATATAAAGAGGAACACATCATTTATCCAAATCAACAAAGTTGAACAGCTAACAGCCCCAAATTATGATATTAAATTTAAATAGCAATCAGCAATCACTTCCAAGAGATTTGTTCAATCATGGATCTAACAATTTGGTTAGATGTTGGAAGGATGTAGGGCTCCCAAGTGGACATTGTGTTGGGCCTTTAAATGGGCCTTAACCAGACAAGGGGTCCGGATCCCCTAAAGTAACCCAACTTTTGGATTTTCGATCGGGACCGTTCAATTCGATTCTGTCGCTCGAGATCGTCTCGAAATTCGAATTCTTCGTTGGAATGTGTGCGCTCCACTTCGGGATGGATGATTTCGGATCCGAATCGGACGGTTCCGATTTAAAATCCAAAAATTGAGTTACTTCACTGGATCCGAATTCCCAGACAAGAGGGGTGACATGCTGTGAATTGGTGGGGACACATGGACAAACTTATTACCTATGTTTAGTTTGTTATTTTACTGTTTTACCCCTGTTATCATCAGCTATATCCATATGTTAAAGAATTATTATTAAAAACTAGCAAAAATATGTAAAACCAATAATTGACTATAACCTTAGCTTATCTAGTTTCTTGGTATGGTCACAAGCTTACTATTCAATACATCATTTGCTAAATTGAACAATCCGCTGAAGTATCATAATTATTCAGCACTATGTATGTCTATAATTTAACTAGAGCTCACAGATATTGGTATAATGCACTAGGTTTAATTTTGTGAAAAATAAAATCTTAAAATTTTGCTCAAGCAATCAAGTATAAGGTTTAAGTAGCGTTTATCACGTCATAGTGGAACGGCTAAAATAATTGTGCTATGCTCATATTGCGTCGTTATAGTGCGCTATAGTGCCGATAGCGCCATAGCTTTTATGGTCCGAAAATGCTATAGCGTTGCTATAGCGCCGCTATTTAGAACCCTGAGTATCTTGTAGACAACAAAGACCAATTTCAATTCCTCATACGAGGGTGCAAGTTGGAGTCGTGGAAAGACGTCGTTAAGGGAGAATAATTTGAGTCCAATGCCCGTCAGACTCAAATTTGAGTCCAATGGATTCTACGTCCGTCTGATTCATTTTAAAATATGTACTACGAATATTAAAGCGTGTGCACAAATATTGAAGCAGTATGCACGAATCCTAAAAAAATTAGACAGACGCATAATCTATCCGACTCAAATTTGAGTCTTATGGACGAAATTATTCCCCAGTTGAGGACATGACTGATTTTTTTTTATCTCTAGCATTTAAAAAATATTTAAATCTACGATGTCATAAATTTAATTATTGTTTTAATGCTACAGATAAAAAAAAACCGCGGACCTCAGTGTCCAATCGACTAAAGCCGCATCGTGGATGCAAGTTGGAGATGCAAGTAGGAGCAGCCTAACATAATCGTAGTGATATCTAGTTCATTTTTTAAGCAAGGTTACTTAATCTCCACTTGTTATAGGCTCTTTTGTTAATTACCTCCCAAAGTGGCATCATGGTGTTGGCTCATTTTGTGCTTTATGATAAGATTGATGAAGTGTCTGCTTCCAACTAGAGGAGTATATTCCTTCTGATGATCTGGTGACGCATGCAAATACTCTATATTGGAATTAATGATCGCATGTTCAAATTTAATTGATATCCATTGTGAATATTTGTATATAACTAAGGATTAGACCTTTAGTATTCTAAAAAAAAATGAACTTCGTTTGTTGATATCTTTTTTGGTAAAATCACAACAGGCTCTCGTTAATTTGTGATGAAATACTCTCCATATTTGACAGCCACTGTCAAAGTTTCAAAAAAAAAAAAAAAAAACAAAAGATAGACTCTCCAACTTTTAATTTTGACAAAACTCGACGATCACATCTAATTTATGGTCATTAAATGTTAGAATTACTCCATGCAAAATCAAACAAATATATCATGATATATGGTTAATTTTTTTTTTTTCAAAAATTTAGTAAGTTTGAACGTGTTTATTTTACCCTACGGGTTTCAATAAAAAAAAAAAGAATGTGTTTATTTTAATAAAGTGGCTGAATTTAATCTAAAATTAACAGAACTCACATATCAACTCTAAATTATATCGTTCGAATTCAAACAAATACATCAAATAACTTGCATTTCATAAAAAAAATTCATTTACAATGTGTTATGTATCGTTGATGTTTTCAATTAATTTCAGCACCATTTACAATCCAAAAGTTACCGAAAACTCACATATCATCTCGATCTAACATATGTCCCTGTCAAGTTCCTAAAAAAAAAAAAAAAATCATCTCTAACATATGTCTGTTATATGTTCTTGAATTTCTTCATCTGAAATCAAACAAATACATAAAAATGTGCGCATAAAATTCATAAGAAATGCATTTGTCGTGCATTTGAGTGTGTCTACTAATGTTTTTAATCAATTTTGGCAGCATGTAAAATCCAAACAATAGTCATTCATATGTTTCATGATCTTATTGTGCTAAATCGAAGAGATATATCAAATATTAGGCTTAAATTCCTTCAAACATAAAATTATTGTGATTTTGGTTGTGTTTGTTGACGCTTTTAAAACATTTAGGCTGCAATTAGGATGCTTAATACCAAAATAACATATAACATCGCCTTCCTTGAGGCAGTGCATTACAAATGCATTTAGCAAAAAAAAAAACAAAAAAAACATATAACATCAAACTTTTGTCTTGTAATTAGGCCGCAATTTAGATGCTTAAACAGTGATATTCACATTAAAATGTGCTTGCAGATCAATTTTTTTATTTTTTATTACTATTTTTTTGATTGGTAAAAAAATTATTGTTTTCCATCCAAAAACAATGATTTTGTACCTATCTTAGTTAAAAAATAGTAATTTTTTTAAGAAAATATAAATTTGATCTCCGAACTTATTTTAATATGGAAAACATATTGAGCGGTTTAGATCAACTATTTAAACATTAAAAATAAATATAAAAAATGTGAGACACAATGAGACATGAAAGATACGAATCATTCAAACCCTGCTTTTTCCATATAATTAACCACGAAAATTTTAACCATCGTTATTATTTTGTAATAATTTTCACGTGCGCAATTATTGTTAATATATTGTCAATACAAATTAAGTTCACTCACACACATGCATGTTTTGTCCATACACACATCTACTTTTTCAGTCTGTCCGACAACGAGAGATTTATTTAACAGCTTGATCTTGTTCATTATAATATACCCATCAATTAATTTAAAAATACAATGTCTTAGAAAAATATATTACTAAAGATATATACATGATTTGACGATTAACGCGCTTTACGGGAATATGAGACGCACCGTGTATAAATTCAGAATTGGATAAATTCATTACACAAATATTTCACCATCCAAAAAGTAATAGATACCATTTAGATATAGAAATTACAATGTCCAGTAATGAAGAACTAGATATTTTTTTATTTATAAAATATATTATAAAATAATAGAGAAAAAAAGAAAGAGTATCTTGAAATTTAGACGCATCTTACTATTTTTCAAAGTCACAGAGAATCCAAGATAAAAAATAAAAAAAAAATTGAAGCGTGAATTATTTTTCCAGTCTATCTATATATCTAAATTTTAAGATACTATTTCCTTTTTTCTCTATTATTTTATAATATTTTCTATAAATAAAAATTCTCAAAGAAGTATATTAGCTGAGAACGGAGTAGACCTATTTTTAGGTTCAACGAGCATGATGACCGTCCGATCTAATTTAAGATTTGTGCTCACGAAAAGTGCAACAAACTCGTACAAAATTTAAAGCGTTCTGCACAAATCTTAAAGTAAATCGACAATTAAACCTACCAAACCAGCATCGGACCTACTCTCAAGTGATATTAGATATCATTTAGACGAGACATAAAACTGTAAATTGACAGCACAATCCGCAAAATATAGAAAAATATCTTCGAAATAGTAAAACAATGTGACATTGAGAGGTCAAGCAAATCTTCTCGTTCGTACGCGTGCAGTTGTGTGGAGTACAAGTTATAAAGCCAGTGCAGTACATTTAATTTTGTCACGGAGGATTTTATGTGGTTCCATCTACTATGATTCTTTCATCTGATCATCCGTGATGTACATTGTGCGGTTGAGATTTAGACAGTGATATATAAACATAGGTTATGTTTAGTTGTTATTTAAATTTAAGGAGAATTAATTTACTTACTCCATCTTATTTTTCATATTTCATATTTAGTTGTGGAATTAAATTAATGAGGATTAAATTGCTTCACCTTATTCTTCATATTTTACACTTTGTTTGATAGTTTAAGTCATAGGTTAAATTATTCATGTCAATGAGTAAATGTTAGAAAATGAACTCATGTATATGATAAGCCCTAAATGTGAAGTGTGGAGTAAGTTAATCCACCTAAAGAGATGGAGTCACTTATTCTGAATTAACTCTCCTCTTACTCCATCTTACTTCTATTTTACTTATTGTTTGCCTCCTTAATCGTGGAGTAAGCAGTTTATTCCCCCTTTTACTCCACAACCAAACATGGCCTTAAGTCATGACTTAAATTAATACATTCGAAGGAGTTAGATATTTGAAAAATTAACCTTCTATGACAGTATATGACAATATATTTTACAAATTTAGTAAGTGTGAAGTTAATTTACCTAAAGAGGTGAAGTAACATATTCCAGATGTACTCATATTTCACTTCTCGTTTAGTAGTTAAGTATGAAGGAATTTATCTGCCTCTTACTCCATAATCAAACATGACAAAAAAAATGTATTGGAGAGATACAATTAGAAGTATTAGTAAAAATGGTATTATGATTTGCACTTTGTCGTGTTAATTATTTTTGTGATGTTTTCTCTTTTGTTTATTTAATTTTTTTTTCTGTTTTTCTATAAAGCACGGTATATATTATTTCAGAAAATTCAATCCTGAATTGATGCTATAATTAATTAATTTTATTACTGTTTTAAAAGTAGTCTACTAAACTACTTAGGTATGTGGAATTTATGTTGTCTGAACCGTCTCTCTTATGAATATAGATTCAAAGTCTAAGGTGAATTAAAGTAAAATGGTCCCAACTAAAAAGGTTATTCTAGACTTTATTAATAGTGACAGGGTTAATAATTTATATAGGAGGGTGTAGAGTTCAATATCAATTTAATCAAGAACTATTTAGTGTAATTTTTAGTCCGTAAAATTTTTGCACATTTTTTTTATAGGACTATATATTTGATTGATAATTTGACCTTCACTAATATAAACATGTGGAAAAGAAGACTTGTCCAATATAATGACCTTTAAATTTTCTTATTGGTAAATATCATTTTTTTCCAAATACAAATAACATTTGATTTGCAGTATATTAGTATATTAATTGTTTTCTTATGTGATATAAATTTTACTCTAATACAAAAAATCAAAGAGACGGGATATAAAAACATGATCAATCTATCAATTTAATAACATACTTTGTGTAACATAGTCTTGATTACGACAATAAATCACCCCTAGAACCAAAAATTTGGAGGACCAACTAATTAGCCATTTAAGGACTTACTAGTTACTAGTGAATAAAAAAAAAAAACTAAGAGGTGTCTCCATACTATAAATATCCTTTCAACTTGATTTAAAATAATTAATCTGGTACGTTCTTCTCATTTTTGGATATATATGTTTTCTTGGAGAAAAAAAAATAAGAATTTTAAGTTCTTATTTATATATTGATTGATTGGTGAATCTCTTGAATATATACATGTCAGATGGATTTTTAATTTTTCATATATTTTGTTCATAGAATTTTGTATAATATTGTTGGAGTAATTATTTTAATTTATTCTTTTAATTAAGCTATGAAGGCTCTTCGTTCAATTGCCTGAAATTTCAATGTAAAATACTTGCTAAAATCAGTTGTAAAATACGTATAATTTTAGAAATAACCCGCAACAGGATCACTACACAATATCAAATTACAAAGAATCTACACTTAGGCTATATATTAATTCCTTTTGATGTCGTTCACTATTCCATTTCTCTGTGGCAATGATCTCTCTATAGAAAGCATGTCTCCTTCCAACCCTCAAATTCCCAACTTGTCTCACCGTAGTTCAACTCTTTATATTTTTTTTTACATTTTTTTCCTGATCTTGAAAATATTTTATTACTATAGGATTTGAAATTATCATGCCTTTTTACATTTTTTCCACTGATCTTGCAAATATTTTATTACATAGGATTTGAAATAATGATACCTTTTTACAATTTTTTTTTTGTAAACCATACCTTTTTACATTTACCATATCCAGTGGAATTAACTAGCTAGGGTTTAGAGTTTGTAGGGTGGTGACTTCCTATATCACATTTAATTTCTTACTTTACTTTAGGAAATTTCATGTATATCCTTTGAAAATATTAAAATTACATATTTCTCCTTCTGAAATTCATAATATCATATTTATCCTTCTTAATTTTATAAACTCACAAATTTATTCAATTTACTATCTTCTCTATTAAAGCTCATTTCAAATTAATAAAGTTCCCCTTTTGCAATAATTTTTTTTATAAATTTAAAATGGGTCTTAATAGAATAGCAAACAAATTGGGTAAGTTTGTTAGATTTTGAAAATTTGAAGGGTAGTATGGTATTATAGATTTTAGAATGAAAAATACGTAATTTCAAGAAATTTCAAGGACATACGTGAAAATTACCCTTTTTTTTGTTAAAGAATCATTGCTAGATCCGAATTGCACAAGAGAGGAGCAGATATTCAAAATCTATAAAGTTAAGATAACAAGTGTCATGGCCTAACTCCAATCTTTCTCATATAATAACCACGTTTCAAACTACTGTTGAGCATTTCTAATTGTACTTTAAGTTACCTATTTTTATATATTTAAAAAAACATTTTTTAACAGAAGACATACTAATAAATTAAGAAGTTAAAGATCTAAGTCTAGTTAAAAAAAGATAATGCTTTAATAGATAGGTCGTAGGTTTGGAATTCAAATTTCAAATGAAAAATCTCTTGCGAATATTAGATATGACTTGAGCACAAACACTTTAAAAAATAAATAAGTTTAGAAGTGCTAATTATCTTTAAGACCCCAAGCAACAATTTCCTGAGTTTTTTTTTTCAATGGCAATGCGTCGTATCACTATCCTCTATTAATTAAAGTATTTCACAAAAAATATATTAAAATGCTTTTCTTAACTTTCAATCGTAGATATATTATCGTGTTAATCTTTTATATATAAATTCGTAATATCTATACTTAGTCTTAAAAAAATATAGTTATTATAAATTACGAAATATTCCAAATAAATGAAAGATTCTAGCATTTTAATTAGTGTGTGAATAATATATATAATCAGTTTTTTTTTTACTTAGCATAGAATTCCATACAAAAATATATTAATAGAAAGCAATTTAAATGAGCATATCAAATAAGTTTCCGGAGTAGGGGTGCAAACAGATTGGCTATCGTCCGACTGTACCGGATTCATATCCAAAATTAGATACGATATTCGTGCATATACAGATACGGTTTAGTTTATTTTAATTATTCGTATCCGAATAGTAGATAATTATCATATAATTTAATATATATTATGAAATCTTTTGTATATCTCTACTGAAATCCAATCCGTATCCTATTTAATATCCAATCTGTATCCGTATCCTGAAAAATTGAAAACGAATACAAATATGATTTTACCACTATCGATCTGTTTGCAGCCCTATTCCAGGAGTAGGATGTGCATTTAGCTAGTAAATATATATAGCATGAAGTTATCCGGAGTAGCTTTAGTAGACCTAAGAGGAACTGATTGACTCCTCATCTTTATACAAAGATATTGTCGAAGACGACATTTTCAAGATACGCTGTGATTTTGTTTGCCTACAGATGTGTCAGTCGTAGAGATTGATGTAGCTTCTTTTAACAACAGACAGTACATAATAATATAAAATATATTTGTTTACCAGCAATAAACAAATAAAAATAGCAGAATTCTTTGAAGTGATTCGGCGGGGTCAATAAAGCATAATGAGTATAGCTATTTATAAACTCATATAGCAACGTTTCAATTTGATAAACTTATTATTAATTCATTGCTATACTAACTATTGCCTAACCATTGCCTAGCTATTGCTAATAAATTAAGGTGGAGCTTAAGAACTTTGACTGGTTAAATATGAAAGAATTATAGATCAATTTCAAGGCAAATAACCATCACGGTACAAGCCCATAAAATCACCTAATTAATTAATTACTACAAAAGTTAATTTTAATGTAATTATATTAGACTAAAATAATTTTTGTATGTTTTATAGAACAATTTCTAACAAATTTGCGCACCATAAATACTGAAAAACTGTACACCATGTATTCTTAACATGCTAATTGATTTTAAGTAATTAGATTTGGAGAAAATTTTCTATGGGAAAACTTTTAGGGATCATTTTTTGTTCAGACTATAAATTGTTGTTGTTAGGCCCTAGTTAGTTATAGTATCAGGGACGAGTGCAAATACAAACATTAAATTACTTGAATTGCTCATTTAATATAACAAAAGTAAGATTTAGCTCATTAAAATTTACTCCTAATGATAATGTTATTATAGATGTATTATATATATACTCTGTATACGAGATCATATATATATCTTTTCTCATACGCTCAGATCACAACCATGCGATATGATATGCTATTCAGTTAAATCAACACGTGAAAATTAAAATTAAATTAAAGTTGTTGATCTAAATTTGTCATCTTTATTAGGTTGAATTAAATATAAATTATTATTAACTAATACTTAATTTTTCCAGCAGCAGGAGAACATAATAATGACACATATATGATATATATAATCTAGAAGGAAACAAATGCCAAGTGCTTTGTCTTTGGTCTTGGAACTAACATAAATGGAAAAGTACGTGGGGCTAGCTTGGTTCTACTTTTTGTGGACAACTTGGGGACTCTTTCCAAACCGTTTTCACACGTGTCTGTGTAGATAACCTCTCCAGTTTTTAAATAACTGGAGATATCCATAATGGAAGGTTCTATAGCATTGGTAAGTTATGATAAGCTCAATTTAGTACTAATCATATAAATCAGGTCATAAGAATTTTTGAAAATTTGATACTTCATTTTGTTTTAACAAATTATAATGGTCTGAATTTTTTTAAATGATTTATATATGATCAAGTTCTATTAGAGAATAGATAAGTAGGTGATTTGATTAGCTGAGTAAAATGTAAGATAATAAACTCAGAAATATATTTATGGACAAAAATAATATTAATGTATATCGTTGAGGATCCAATAAAATAAGTTTATATAGATTTTTAAATTGATAACTGAATTTAAAAAAAATACACAAAACAAACATATTTTATGATCATCTCGAGAGCAAATTGTCAAGTGAATTAATATTTTGTCTAGTGTTTCAAGCCAAAGACTTACATTATGTACGTGTTGGCAGAATCAATATTTTGTCTAATGTCTCAAGCCAATGACGTTATTTGTGTAAGAGGTCGCAGGTTTAAAATCTGAATATTGAAAGGTGTGAATTTATTTTTCATCTTTATTTTAAAATATCTATCAAAGAGACAATTGCTCGACTTCTAAAATTTCTAAAAAAATAAAAAAATTGGGTCCGATCCCATGTGATGAAATGGATAGCAGCCATGGAACAATACAAATTTTAAGAATAAGTCCAAGTCAAAATTTGGTCTTAGATTCGGTAGAATACCAATGCACTTGAACATCTCGCTTTCATATATCTCAACACAACACTTGCTTGGAGAGTGTTAGACACGGTTTCCTTTTCAAAGGTGGCAACGAGTTTACTTGGCCTGAGAGAAGAAAGGGATTAATTAAGAAATTAAGACTAGGTCTTTGACAATTAGTGGTCTATAAATCAGGCTAGCTGTATATATTTATGTGTAATGTGCTTAATTAGATAGCGTTGTCTCCTCTAACTCTAACAGCTGCATTCTTTGACGAGAAACATGTTTAATCCACTCTTAAGCGTCTACCTCAGTGTCTCATGCAGACCCGAGCCATAAATTAATTTAATCTAGCAAAGGTTGAATTTGATAAAAAGTAATTCAGAAATATATATTTAGAACTACGCATGCATTAGGGGTTTAAACGGATCAGATACGGATGGATAGTGATCAAACTGTATCTATATCCGTTCTAAATTGTGGATACAGATACGGATCGGATGTTAAACGAGTACTAATACAAATCGGATATTAAACGGTTACAAATACGAATATAATATAGTTCAGATAATTAAAATAAATTACTGATATACATTATGAAAAAGAAATAACATCTAAATAATATCTTTTTATTCATAAGTTAGACTTAATTTAAGTAATATTTAGATGTTATATTCAGAACGGATACATATCGAATAATTTAAGTTATTTTTCAGGTTCAGATCTGAATAAAATCGGATAATATCTGAACCGTTTACACTCCTAGCATGCATTCTTGTTATCTTAATTAAACAAATGCTGAAATAGCTGACATTTTTATTAGGGTAAATTTTGTTGGAGGTCACTAAACTTTGTCCTTTGTCACGAATTGGTCACTCAACTTTGATTTGTCCCTCCATAGCCACTAAACTTTTATTTTGTCCCAATCAAGTCACCCTATAACTTTTCCATCCAAATTATAACAGAATATGCCCATTCCGTCCAAAAATTTAACGGAATATGCTCATTCCGTCCAAAATACTAACGGAAAAGTTATATTTCGTTAATATTTTGGATGAAAAAGTTATAGGGTGACTTGATTGGGACAAAATAAAAGTTCAGTGGCTATGGAGGGACAAATCAAAATTGAGTGACCAATTCGTGACAAAGGACAAAGTTTAGTGACATCCAGCGAAATTTACCCTTTTTATTAATATCCAAAGTTTAATATAAATTATTATTTATGCCCAGATTCTGAGCTTTTCGTGAAAAATGCCCAAGCCGGCCACAAAATGGCCGGCTTACTCCCCCCTAAGCCGGCCATTTTGTGGCTGACTTACCCCTTTTTTTTTTTTAAACCCGCATTTCACCCTATATATACTCCCTTTTTTTTAGTAAATTGTTTAATCAATCAATCCATCAAAATACACTAATGTCTAATGTTCTTGAAAATGCAGAAGAATGCGAAGCAGATGTATGGGCCGGTACTCCTGCTTCAGCATTGGTCGTGGTCACGGCTACCGGTGGGCCGGCCTATCCGAATGAGACGCCGGATTGGGGAGCGCCAGATACTTAGAGATGCCCGGTATACGGGAAGAAGTGGCATGGTTTCCACCACTATTTAGATCGGACCCACGGTGCTACCGTTGGGATCAGGCTAGTCCGGTCAGAGCTTTAGAGTTTGCCTGCCGATCTTGTTGAGTAGATGCCGTACGATCAGATGTACGCGGAGGATCTCTTGCCGAGCCAGTGTCTCCAGGAGCAGGAGCGGAATATGTGGTTCTACCGAGGTCCACTCATACACTTCTGGGTAGTGGAGCACCACTACCCAGATCGGGTGCTCCGTCAGTTTGGTCGAGTGTCGTTGATTCTCGCAGACCCATTTTTGCCGAGGTCCATGATTATAGACATCCACAAGTAAGTCGTAGTCTATTGTCAAATACCTCATATTACTTGATAGCTTTGTATTGCAAGTCTTCCTTACAGGGTGAACCACCGAGGGCGAACGAACCGGGACTGAAGCACCCATTTTTTAGACTACCACGGTGCAGCGCAGGATCCTCAGTATCTGGACTTCTATCATGAGCCAGATGCGATCGTTCAGACCCAGGGAGATCCCCAGTTGAGGTACGATACTTGGTACATGCAGATCTGCATGGCCAGTGTCTATTTGCAGGGCGATTATGATGCCCATCTCTGCGACAGGATCAAGAGTGATGATGGTTACCATCCCAACTGCGTCACATGGGCTTGCCAGGTAATGCACCTAAAACTACATAGTTTTTCCATAACTTAATAGTTCATCAAAGTTTGATCTGACAAAGTAATTTTTTCAGCTTTTGTGATCAAGGAGTGCGCTCATGGGATCGCCGTGATGGAAAAGAAGAACTGGCGATATATTGGGTATCGCATTCTCAAGAAAAATGCAAATGTGGTTGAGGATGCCGGGCACAGTGGGAAGATCATCACGATGCTGTGAGACGCCGGAGAGAACATCAACTGGCGTGAGATAGATTCGACCAAGCCTGACCCGGGCCCGATTATAGGACAGGAGATGCCACCTTCCCCCAATTCGCATCTAGAGTGGGATTACCATCGTTGGGTATTGTCCAACGTTGGGTGGACGGCATGGTACGACAAGCATGGACGTCCGGTGCAGACTCAGGTATGTCATACTTTAGTATCTGTCAGGTGTTAATAAATTTCTTCATTCAGATCAAATTTACTAAATTATGTGTATGATTGCAGGGTCCGGCAGAGATGCCGCCACAATCACCACCTGCGGAGACCGATCCTTCGGATTTCGAGTCCCTCTCGTACAGTCTCCATGACTTCGAGGTATTCGATGATGATTTCATGTCGGCACCACCAGTATCCCGATATGGCACAGAGATGCCGCATGATGGAGAGGCTAGTGGTAGCGGGTCTCATACTCAGCCTGCCTTTGGGACTTAGTTCGCCGCATCTATCTTCGATACACCTCCGCCAGTACAGCCAGTCTCCACGGGCGATGACAGATGGGATACCGGTGACCAGATACTCAGGTTCGCCGATGCTAGTGTGGCGGCCGAGAGAGACAGAGCTGGCCGCGCTGGCGCAGGGCGAACGCCGGAGTACCGCCTCAGCGATATACCCCCTCTCAGTTTTAGTTGTATTTTTGCTAGTTTTGTACTATTTATATTTGGTATACTATTTATGTTTGGTATATTTTGATTATCCTATATTTCGGTTCTTTTGTATGTGTGCTTTTATGGTACTACTTTTATATTTTACAGATAAAATAAATTATCATGATAATGCTAAACAGAAAATATTACAACATTAAAATAGTAGTACAACATAAAAAATAAACAGAAAAATATTTAAAACAATTGAATAAGTGCGTTAAACAGCAAAAATAAGCTTTAAAGATTAAAGACACACCAATGGCGCATCCCGAAATACATTGATTCGGTGTGACTGACATAAGTACCTAGAAAAATAGTTAAGAAAATAATATTACAATACAATAACAAAATAAAATTACACTATATACAAGAAAAAAATAATTTGTGTAAAACAAAAAAAAAGGGGTAAGCCGGCCATTTTGTAGCGGCTTGAGCATTTTTGGCGAAAACCTAAAAATCTGAGTATAAATAATAATTTCTATTAAACTTTGGATATTAATAAAAATGTCGTTGTCTCCTCTAACTCTAACAGCTGCATTCTTTGACGAGAAGCATGTTTAATCCACTCTTAAGCGTCTACCTCAGTGTCTCAGAGACTCAGACCCGAGCCATAAATTAATTTAATATAGAAAAGGTTGAATTTGATAAAAAGTAATTCAGAAAGATATATTTAGAGCTAGGCATGCATTAGGGGTTTTAACGGATCAGATACGGATAGATAGTGATCAAACTGTATCCCTATCCGTTCTAAATTTGTAGATACCGATACGGATCGGATGTTAAACGAGTACAAATGCATATTGGATATTAAACGGTTACAAATACGAATATGATATAATTCGGATAATTAAAATAAATTACTGATATACATTATGGTAAAGAAATAACATCTAAATAATATATTTTTATTCATAAGTTAGACTTAATTTAAGTGATATTTAGATGTTATATTCAGAACGGATACATATCGAATAATTTAAGTTATTTTTCAGGTTCAGATCTGAATGAAATCGGATAATATCTGAACCGTTTACACTCCTAGCATGCATGCTTGTCATCTTAATTAAACAAATGCTGAAATAGAGATGACAAAAATTAAAGTATGCATTAGTTTACAACTTTTGAATCATGGGGGAGTAGCTCCATCTTGCCCCCCTTCCCTATATCTGTCCCTGTCAGTGTTTGTTTTTAGATGTTTTCTATTAATATTGCTCCTTTTAAAAAAAACATATAGTGTATATGTAAATATTTATCTAGTATTTCTTTTAACATATAATAATAATAATATGATGAGAGTGTGTGTTTCTAAAAAGGTGCTCAGCTCACTTTCATCAGTTAGAAACTTAATTCAAAAATAATATTATATATAGAGTATTTTATACAAAAAAGTAATTATATTTTACACTTTAAGGGAGTTTAGTTTGGTCCTTAAATTATGTTGTAGTCTGAATTGATTTGTCACAAACTTTTTTTAACAATTGTTATTTCAATCATTAATTATTATTATTCTATTGTTAACATTACAACATAATAAACATTATTTTTTTGCACATGATGCTCTCCAGACTACATGAGCTAATGAATTTCATCCATTTTTTCAAAACCTAGAATTCATACATTTTTCACATTCTACACAAATCTTAATTAACACAAGTTTAATTGCCACATGCATGAGCCACATGAGCATATAAGAAAGAGTCTAATACTTTTAGATTTTTGTCATTTCTCGTTACAAGTCAAGACCTTGGTACTTGGTATATCCTTCTCTGATTTTGTCTTTTCATTCTCATCAAAAGCAAGATCAATTATCCATGCATCATAACATAAAAATCATCCTTTCTTTCCATTCGGTAAAACTCAAGCCATTAAAGTATAAAATTTTATTCACAACATCAAGATAAGCATGTAGAAAACTACAACACTATATAGAATATAGAAATGCTCATATCAAGATCACGAATAAACTTTAGTAGATATAGTAGATCTTGAGGTCCTTTATTATGTCCTTTTACAAGCACATCAACAAAGATATTTGTGAACCAAATTTTGAAACAACTTTGCAACAATAACTTAATGATCAGGAGGGTTAAAATGCCTTCATTTTTTGTGCCTCCATCATGCCTTCATTTTTAAAAACTTTAATAACTCCAAATTTAAAACTTAAATATCAAAATAAAACCGTTAGATCTGATTTATGTTATTTTATCTATGTGCTCATAAAAAATTATCACATTTCAATTTTGCTTTTATGTAAATCAATAAGTTAAAAAATCAACGTCTAGAAATTATCCACATTAGTATACATTTTTACAAGATCAAGATGACAAAAAAAAAGAAGTTGAAATGCCATAATTTTTTACATGTGCATAGATAAAATAATGTAGTTCATATCCAACGGTTTTATTTTGAATTTTAAGTTTTAAATTTTGAGTTATTAAAGTTTTAAAGAATGGAGGCATGATGAAGGCACAAAAAATGAAGACAGTTGAACCCTCCTCCTTAATGATCATACTGAATTTAAAAAGCACATCAATAAAATAAGACGAGCATGAGAAAAATATAAACAACATGCATGGGTAAGAAGAGGTAATAATTTCGACGAACCTAACAGCCTCCCCCCAAAATTCTTTATTTTAGAAAAATAATTTTAAAGAATTACAAAGATGGTCAACTTTTTCAATCTCATAAAAGGAACCGTGTCAGCTATATAAGAGATTTTCTAAGGAACCACATAAAGGATCCAGTTCCACAGTGTATCGATCAGTTTTGTTGCGGATCCTTAGCCATTAGGGGTGAAAACGGTATGGATAATATGCGATCCGTATTTGAAAAAGTAGATGTGGATATTCGATATATGAATATCCGTGTAGATATGGATACTGATATGGTTTTACGTTTCAATTGTCCGTATCTGAATAGTAGATATATATCATATATTTTAATATATATTATGAAAAAAATATTGTTATTCACCATTAAAATTAGATAAATATTATGAACTTTGGTACTTTTTAATATTATTTTAATAAATATCCAATCCGATCCATGTCCATATCTGTATCCGACTAATATCTGATTCGTATCCGTATCTAGAAAATTAAAAAGAGATATGAATATGATTTTACCACTATCTGCTCCATATTCGCTCCATTTTCACCGCTATTAGCCATAGAAAATCACATTAATAAAGAAACCACATAATCAGATGCGGTTTCTTTACCATCTACCTTAAATTTCAAAATTAATTTGGAATATAGTTGTCAAATTAATTTTCGAATTTAATTTCGAAATTAAAATATATTTATTAGAATGCGAAAAAAATAAAATGTTGAATTGCATGTATTGATTATTTAACTATTATGTTGAATTGTAATTGTGATTTTAAATTTCCTTAAAGGGATGACAAAAATACATAACCACAAAAAAAAAAGATTAACTCAATTTTTTGGGCTTAGGACAATTTTTTTTATTCAAAAACGACCATTACAGACTATGTCATGTAATTTATATAGATATATTTGCAAGCTTTACAGAATGAGATAATATAAGAAATCAGAGTTTATCATATAAACTTATTCATATTTAAAGCCCAAATTTTTATTTGTACTTTTTGTTGGATTTCTTCGTCATGCAAATTAATTTATTTTAATTAAAATAAATAAGATATCAATAAATGAATTTAAAATCCGAATTATTGTCAAAAAAATTGATTTATTTAGATTATTTTTTATATTAATTTTCAAATTATAATAGAATTGTTAGAATGTGAAAAATTAAAGTGTTGAATTGCATGAAATAATTGTAAGGACTAGCAATAGAATAACGATATTATAGGGATGTTCGTGGTCAAGTGCAGAAGTGTGCTCTAAAGACGTGCTCTAGAAGGAGGTACGCAAGGGAAAGGGAGGGGAGTGGAGGGAAACTAAGCCCTGATCGGATCTGACCAGGGCCATTGACTTGCTCCTATACTGTAAATTTCATAGGTGAACGGACGGGAGAGAAGGAGAGAGGAGATGGAATTTGTATAAATAAGCAAAATTTAAACATTTTGTCATCTCCGATTGGAGTGTAGAGGAGGTGAAATTATTGTATGTTATCCTCCCTTTTCGTATCTTTGATGAACCAAAATGGTACTACTACATTTAAAGATTTATAAACTCTGATTTCTACTTACGTTCAGATCACAAGCGTATGATCATACATTGTAGTATGATTGGGGTGTCTATCCACAGAAATAGTGTATTAGATTTTAAATAATTTTTACTAGTTTAGGTTATCGGATTTTTTGAAAGTTTGAGATGGTGGTGCTAATTGCAATTAAGGTAAATGTTAAACAGTAGATAGAGAGCCTCTAGGGTTCAGGTTTCATGTCATTCTTAATCATTTAAGTATAAGTTTAGACATCTCTCTATGTCGCATGCGACACTGTCACTATTGCATGCAGCCTAGATCGTCCCACAGGTACCTCACATGCGACACTGTCACTGTTACTACCCGCAAAGGCGTGCTGGGTGTTTGTTTATGCGATTTGAAAGGTTTTCCAATCTTGCGATCGGCTTTTGGGCTACCAAGACTAAAGTATTTTAGGTACTGATCACGAGAAATATGTGATGTCTTTTAAATTTATAAACTCGGTTTGCTATCGGGTCAGATTACAAGCGCATAATCCTATCGAGTAGTATAAACGAGTGTCAATCAACAGGGAATAAGATCTAAGGTCTTGAGCGATTAAACCACAGTCTTTCAAAATGCTAGACAAAATCTGAAATCAAAGAGTTACTGTTGTGATCAATGTATTTGGCGAAAATTAAAAGTAAGTAACAAAAAGATAGAGATGTGAATTCCTAAGATTTTGGCACACCGTTGTTACTTCAATCCGCTTTGATTCTTACCGTATTTGATGGTGGTTTTTAGTTGTTGTATGAAGGTTTCTAATTCAATTTAGTGGTTACGACTTTCACATATAACCACCCTACTAATCAAGAGATCCCATTAAGGCTTATTTTGATTAGTGTAATGAGATCTGTGACTAGCCCAAATGTCTCAGCCTTCACTTGACTAGGTTCCTTGTCTGGTCTTTTTGGGTGTTCCCATGGTAAGGCACGACAATGCGATATTCGTCTGCAAATGCCGAGACTTCTATGTATACTTTTGTTGATCCAACTAGTGGTATCTTCGGTTAGGTTTTCACACACAAGTCTAGTATTTTTGTTCTCCCTTATCCCAATTTGATTAGCCTAATGAGAACGATTTCTCATGTGTGGCCACCACATGACGGTCTAGACTAATAAAACAAAATCAAGTAAGATAGAACATAAAGTGCAAAAACAATCGAACAACAAAAGACTAAACAATGATCAAATAAAAGTATATATCAAAGCATTATGAGTAACAAGGTTTACTACCATCCCTAAGAATCTAAACTTAGCCGTGGAATAGCATGTTTATAAAGAGATGAGAGAAAGATACAACTATACGAGAAGTATCATCTCACTTAATCCCTACACACTCCTCTCTTCCCACTTAATGAAATAATCTAACCAAAACTACAAAGATGTCTTCCTCTTCAGTCCAGAGGGCTTATATAGGAGTGGATGGGCGCCTGGAGATGAGTGGAGTCTAAGTTATCTGATCTAGATACAGCTGGCCTAGTTATTCACCAAATGGTGCCTCGGATACGGTCTGTATTGGTAATACAGACCGTACTCCCACTGTGTCGCTGAGGGAGTTAATGCGTATTCGCCCATCTTTGGTTCGTACTGAGGTTCTGGTCCGTATTGGTGAATACGGCCTGTACCAGAGCCTTAGCAGATGAGCTACGCATTTCCAATTGACCTGATTCTTGCTCGAAATGATGTAAAATAGCCCCAAAACATATTTTCTGCACTAAAACACAAAGTTGCGCAATAGTTTCCTTTTTCATGGATTAATAAACATAAATGTGAAAAAATAAGGTAAAACCTAAGCCAAAATCCTACGTAATTCACTATCATTTTGAGCTTGATCAGGTACGCAATTATATTTTTTCCCTATACTATCCTGTAGTTGAAATATTCCAAAACCCTCTTTAATCTAAGTGTTTTCTAATGTTATTTAAAGTACAATTTACGTTATCCTGCCAAGGGAGCCCACTGGTTTCTAACCCTAGTCTTTGAACCGCTGCCAAGCCTCGTTAGCCGAAGTGTTTGGAGTACTTAGATGCATTATCCTTCTCACACAAGGATGCAATGACTTAACACCTATTGACATGTGCAGAGCATTGGTATATATAAGACAGAACTATGTATGCAATGATACAATAAAAAGAATTTAAAGTGCAAAGAAAAACTCAAACTACAACATAAACAAAACATAAACATATACTAAAACATAATTAAGAATTCAAGTACAACCCTTACCCTAGAGATGATAATTTTAGCTTCTCACGGGCATGGCAAAATAAAAGAAATAAAATAAAGAGAACATAAATTACAACCCAATTGAAGATGGAAGAACCTCTGCCTCCTCAGATGACATCTTCTTCTCCTGCTTGGCTTCTAATGACTACCATTCTCTCTCTAAGTACCTCTCTAACCTAACCTAACAATGAGGATTGCTAGTACTATTCTGGACTTGACACAATTAAACACGCACACTAAATCCTATTACAAGAGGGGTATTTATAGCCTTCCTAAATGAGAGGTCGAGTAGTGGAATTATTAGGGGACGTGGGGTCCACCCATGATTGGATAGATGAAGCCAAAATAGCTTGGCTCTTAAGAAAATGCGTCCTTCTAGAAGGCCCATAAGGAATTCACGTTCTTCTGGAAGGCCCATCAAGAAATCGCCTATTTTTATGACAGTCCACGGATTGTGCAGCCTCAGGGTATGCTACATGCAGCATAGAGGAGGTCACAGGGATTCCCAACTTAGCAGATTTTCTTGTATTTTTGTCATTTCGCATGTTGTGCACTTCATGCGAGGTGTTGCATTCTCCATGTAAATGTCCCATTTTGACGACTTATTCATAAATCGCCCAAATACGACGCTTTTGCTCTGTTTTTGCCCTAAATATGCAACTTTCTCAAAAACCTGCTAAAAAGACCTAAAATCCCATTTGCGATAAACAAATTGGGAAAATGACTACTTTGCATTCGTTTTTTGCCATTTTTCGGAAGAAAAGATAGTGATTTTCACTATATATTTTGCCTTCATCGCTCTTCTCTTTCCTATAAGGAGCAATTTCTGAAACACACCCGAAAAAATTGCATGCATTGGATCTGCAGTTCCTTAGAAAATACAACCATATAATTGATATAATGATATTATTGTTGTCCCTAACGACACCTACAGGGTGGTAAATATAAGGCCTTTTAAATTTTCAACCGTAGATGGTTTGATATTCACTACAAATATATATCTAACGTGTACGTAAGTTGTTCTTGGCAGAAACAAGAAAACTTAAACTAAACAAGTGTATGTAAAGAAGAGTAAAAAGACACTTGACACGATATATGTTTACGGAGTTCGGCACTAATGCCTATGTCTCCGGAGCTTCACGACCTTCTTGATGGCGCGTCTTTCTTTACCTAATGAGAAAGGAGTACAAGGTGGAATCGGTGAGCCCTTACAAATATTGGGAATTCACACGGCCCGAGCACAGAATTGGCTTTTGAGCACTAAAGGCTCTAGTGTTTGAACAAACAAGAGATCTCACACAAATTACTCTAATTCTTACACAAGATTGAGTATGGTGGAGTATGCTTAAGATTGTTGTAAAGATATTGAAGTTCGACGCACAAGCAACAATGGAGAATTCTAGATCTGTTTTGAAAACGTAATATTGCAATTTGAGGCAGCTAAATTGTTTTTTCAAATCTAGATTTTATTTCTATTTATAGAGAGAGAAATAAAATAAGGTAACTAGCATCAACCGTTATAACAGTTAGTTATAATTAGTAGGTTTTACTGCACTGGAAACCCTACGCTCAATAAGCGTTACAATGGTGGTCTCAATGGAACTCTCTGGAGATTTTTGGGGTTCGAAATGAATTGTTCCGTTACAACATTTGATTAACCGTTGTAACGAAATAGATCGAATACTTCTGTAGATTTCGGATATGAATTGTTCCGTTCAACACTTTCTTAACCGTTGTAACCATTTAGGTCAATTATCCCAATCTCAAGCATATTTTATCAATTTCAAAGATTTCCAATTAATACACTAATCTTGAGTTTAGTCTTCTCAATCCAGTCCTCGGTTCATTGTAGTACATCATTGATATGTGTAGCATTTGATGATGCATCCGTGATGTTTATTGAAACTTTATATCATCATGAACCTACATAATATCTCAAGACAAGAAACTGTAAAATTCAACAAATATATGTTTTGCAAATCTAGTTAAACAGACTAAGTAGATTATTACATAGTCCAACAATTATTCTTTCTACGAGATCGAAAGTTTTTGCCCATATTTCTTTTTATTTAAATAATATTATTACTTTTCTAAAAATAGAATTTTTTCCTTCTCCTTCTTTGTAAAATTTGATAATTATCTAGTCGTAGCACTCTTTTTTATTTTTCAATTTTTCATTCCATTTTTTTTCATTTGGATCCATTTTACTCTCCAAAGGAAGATTTTTTTCAAAAATAGAACTAATATAAATAATTCTAACAAAACAAGCACAAAGCAGTTGGATTTTACAAAACAAGCAACTCTACCGATATGCATAAACCAAACATGGAATTATGTTGACCGATAGTATTACTAATAACAGACGAGCAAATTAAAAAGAGAAAAAAAAAAAAAAAGACAGTGACCAACTCTAGTAGAATTTGTCCATAGAAATTCTATGAAAAAATCTTATGTGCAAACGACAATTTTCTATATTTATAACAAATTAACTATATGTAAACACAGTAAAATCAACACGAGTACAATTTATCAAGAAGATTTGAAAATTTAACTTTTAAAAGAGTGAGGCTAATAGCACATACAAAAATGATCTCTATATAAAAATATCAAATAATGAATTAACATCTTTGTTTTAAAAGTTCAAATAATCCGTTCAACATGTTCTCCATATAAAAATATATTTGTAGATAACATTTTATACCTTTTTATAGTTTTTTACTATTTTTTTTAAATAAGTAGGAACTTACTTGATCTTAAAGATTTTGGACCATTCAAAAGTAGTAATCTTCTTACTATCTACATATATAGTAAAAAAATATTCTAAAAAATATAAAATTTAGTCTGCAAATACATTTTCGTATAGAGATCATATTAAATTGTTTAAATTGATTGTTTAAACTTTAAAAATAAAGCTATTGATTCATAGTATGGACCAAACCGAACTATGCATAATACCGTAGACTCTCTCCTTTAAAAACTATTAAATCGGTCTGAAATGACGAAGTTTAGATCATTCATTTGATCTACTTGATAAGTTAGACATTTACTGTCTAGATCTTTTTATTGGTCAAGTTTATTTTATTTGAGATCGAGGTTGAAAATTTAAAAAAAAAAATGCACAGAAATTTATTTTAAACTCCTTTTTAACTTTGTCGAAAAAATCTTGAAAAATATGAATTTAGAATATAAATTTACTGATTGAACCTGAAATTTCTAATTTTGATGTACTGATTTACCAAAATAAATAAATTATAATGTATATAACCGTATTCATAAAATTTTGATCAAGCTCAGCAACTTATAGGAAATAACAAAAATCAAGGTTCAAACAAATCGCCCTTAATTATAGTGCGCTAGAGGGTTCATTAGATCAATTGTTGATTAGATGGGTCCCAAATCCCTCTAAACTTCATAAAAAGACAGTACATAGGTATAAGATTAGTCCGATTTGTTTATGGCATTTTAAAAAGTAGAGGAATTTCATGTATGTCCCTAGAATTACATATATACCCATAAAAATATAATATAAAATTTATCTCTTTAAATTTCAAAAACTCACAAATTTACTCATTTATTGCTTTTCTATTAAAATCCATTTAAAATTTATAAAATAGTAATATTATTCTTTATTAAAAAATAAAAATATGTAGTTTGTTTAAGATAAATATTAAGTCTTCAAATTGGCCAATTGTGATAGCATCTAGTTCATCGTCCCTGTTACTGCTATTTTTAGAACGAGTATGCGGTGAATTTTATTTTTTTATTTTTACTGTCGTAAAAAAATTCGAAAGATCATTGACTCCCTACATAAAGTGAGTTCATATCCAATAGAGTACCTACTGTGTAGAATGAGAAATTCCAGCAGTCCAGTTTAAACTAGCACGAATCTCAAAGACATGACATGATTCCTGTGCATCTACGAATCCGCATCCCTCAGGTAACATTACCTGAGGGTAGAATTCCTCTATTTTTCTTTAACTAGACGCAAATCTCAAAGCGATTCCCCTATCTCTACAATAAAAACCGAATTTCTTTTGATTCGGCTGAGATTAAATCTAGACTGTTCCTTGTAAAAACATAGCTCGACTGGATACGCTTTCTGCATCCACCGCTGTTCTGTAAAAACATAGCTCCACTGGAATTGTGTAGAGTGATGGGGTACTCCATAGTCCATAGTTACTCGTCCACATAATGTGACAACAGTCATGAAAAATTACTAATTTAAGTCACCTCAAAACACGTAAGCAAATGGTGCAAGAGGTGAGTCATTTCATACTTTTAATTTCTAGGGTTGGTTGGCACATCATTTATAGGTTTTGACTAGTGCCTCTCTTAATAAATAACACCTCATAATTGGTTAGACTTTGGGTCTCTGCCCCCAATCATTTGTCCCTTTAGGACTCTGTTCTTATGTCCCCATTAATGTGCTCATTTCTCACATAACTAAAAAGCACCTTTTCTGTGGGTAAAATTGCTATTTGCATGGCACCAGACATGGGAATTATATAGTATGTAAGTTGCAACAATAATTAGTGTGCTCTTATTTCAGAAAGAAAGAAAGAAAATTGTTTGCATTTAGCAATGGTTTCTATCATGACATAGATGAGCAAAATATACCTTAACATATCTCTATTTTTTGTCCTTGAATTTCTAAAGTTTTCGTGTTGGTCCTTAATGCTATTTAATTATACCAACCTTTGCTTAAAAATAGAAGAAAATCAACATCATAATAATGTTAGCAACTTAGCATACTGATGTGATGGTATAGAGTTTTGGATGCTAATGGGTATAAACATGATGCATGATTATTAATAACTACATGGGCGTTAACGTCATCATGTCCACATTAGTTATTACTTACCAACAAGATTCTAAGTAGCGGTTATCACGTCATTGCAGAATGGCTAAAAAACAGCTTTTACTAGCTATTCTGCAGCTATAGCTAGCTATTTAGAACCTGGCTTATTAGCAATATAAACTTTGACATCAGCATCCATAGCAACATATAAACTCATCACCTAATTTTGTAACATAAGTTTGGCTTGGTATAAATTAATAATTCATAATTCATATGAAATTGAAATTGAAATTTTATGGACCAAATAAAAACTATGACATATTTAAGGGCCATATCTGTAATTTACTCATAAATATTTAATAGAAAATAGCAAGCAAATATTTTCTATAAATAGTATAAAAAAAAGAACTAAGTGCTAATGTAGGCCACATAGTAAAAGGTTGGTGCACTGAATCTAGACTAATTCTGAGTGCACAAACTATGGTACCATCATACCGGATCCGACTCCGCTGCTCGCCAAATAGGCGAGCAGGATCCTGCTATTCAAAATCAGACCGTTGAATTTATTTCATGCACGGATCTCAACACAGATGAACGGTTCGATTTAGAATAGCAGGGTCCTGCTCGCCTATTTGACGAGCAGCAGAGTTGGTTCCCCATCATACCATGTAAGATGTAACCCCAATAGCACATGACTCTCCAGTCTCCACAAATAAAAAGCCCATGAAAGGAGACATGAGGGACAAGTATAGAACATGGCGTTTTGTTTCTTGCTGACCTTTGCCACCTTATATGACCCGGCACAAGGAGTTTTCATTGGTCCTCAGGAATTACCTTATTTACAATTATTAGCTTCCCCTTAAATTTTTGGCACTAATTTTTGCACCATAAAAAAAAATGAATGATTTTTCCATTTTCTTCTCTTATTCTTCACTATGATTAAATAGTAACATAACTAAGATTATTAATCACAAACTTATTATTTTTATTTTGCTCACATTATGGACATGAATTTTTGGTGTTCAACTGTGTTATAATGTTTAAAAGAGATAAACATGCGATACGTAGAAATGATATTATTCAAAGAGGCCATTATATAAATTCCTAGACAAGATAAAATATAATTAAATTTACAAACTTTAAGGGAGTTAAACTAAAATATGTCTTCATAGTTGAGAGCATTGTTCATCAGAATAATTAACCAAGTACAAATGATTATGTTACAATTGCAACTTCTATTTCAACATCTATTTGACAACAGTTTTTTTGACAATCTTTGGCAAAACAATATGTACTACAAGCTGACGCGACAACTGAAAGACCTGATGCAAATATACAAAATTTGAATGTTTAAATTAATACATTTAAATGTTTAACGTGTTCCACAAATTAATATTGAATATATTGCACGGATAAATGGTTTAAAGCGCATTTATTAAAGTTGCTCATAGAAACATTTGTCTTTGAATCTATTGCTCTTACAGATTACAGATTATTTATATCTTATTATAATATATAGATCATGTATATGAGTAAAGCTAATGTGTGCTATGTTCACTAAAAGAGTTTGATGAACACAACTCCAAAATCTATTAGATTGATTTCAAATGACGAATTTAAATTGCTGAAACCGATCTATTTTTTGAGTGATGTGTGTACATGCAAAATTTGAAATTTGAAATTTATTTTAATAGAAAGCCAGGCAGTAAAAAAATGAAGTTTTGTAAGTCATTTGAATTCATTCATTTTTCATCAATGTTTGACCACTTGATTTTATACTAAATGAATTCAACAAAAATAAAATTTAACATGTACACACATCACTCATGAAATAGATTGGTTTCAACAGTTTGAATTTGTCGTTTGAAGTCAATCTAATAGTTTTTGGAGATGCTCACCAAGCTCTCTTCGTGAGCATAACACACAACCTAGTGGTGCAAACGGATCGGATACAGATATAGATACGAATCCAGATATCCGCTTTTCAATACTATTATTTATTAAAAATCTCGATATATTATGTAGGCCTCATATATACTATCGAGTCGGCACAGGAATGAGCAGCCATTAGAGCCGCCACAGTGGAACCGGACCAGATATCAACTTTTGGGTTGAGGTTGAAATGGTCCCACATGGAATTAAAAATGAAAGTTGTAAGGGTTAAGGTTGACGGCCCCCCACAAGCAAAGAACCGGAAGAAAGCCCAGAAATTCAAAAAGGCCACGTGGCTGGGTCCACATGGTGGAAATCTACAACCAGGGCCCGGCCTCAAAATTTCTCACGACGAACAACGCATGCATTTGCTCTTACTCTGCACCTCCTTTTCAACCGCTAGAAATCAGAATCCGGATCCTTTGTGATGCTTTCTTTGTGCTCATCTTTGCAGCTATTCACTCTAATATGGATCATAATAGGGTTTTGTTGTTCAAATGAGGATGGTCCGATTAACAATGGATGGTCGTTAAGAACTAGTATTTGATCCAGTAATAAAAAACAAAATATTTGTATAAGAGTTCTCAGATTTGAAAACCGAAATAGGAGATTCTTTAAATATTAGATAGTTGAGTTGCTTCTTCCGAACAATTTTCTCAAAATAAAATAAAATAAATAAATAAAAACATTGGGAGGAAGAAGTGATAAGCAACTTGATGGTATGAAATGTATCAAAAGAGTTGGCTTCGAATAAGAGCATGTGAAAGTTGACGATCCACGTATTAGAATCATGACTTAGAAAATATTGTTTAAGGGTAGTGTTATAGGCATTAGGTTATAGGGTTGGTGATTCGGGATTAAGGACGTAGGGCTTACGACTTTGACCTCTAAGATCCGTAGTGTTAGGCATAATATAGTTAGTATTATGAGGTTGGCTAATATCAAAACGTTTGTTCCTAGACCGTTGAACAAACGCTTCAGTTTTACATTTTCAAAGGCCAAACAGTCGATCCAAACCGTTCAATATTCAATATATAATAAAATGTGGTTGGAGGCCAATTTTTACTATTTATTAAGCCAATTTTAAAATTATTGTTTTCAATGATCCAGAAATTTTTCACTGTTTATTAAAATCAGCAATTTTAAAACTGACTTAATAAATAGTAAAACAATTCCAGAAAATATAAAATTTTGTCTCCAAACACATTTTAATATAGATATCACATCTAACGGTTTGGATCGACTGTTTAAATTTTGAAAATAAAAAAACCAATTGGTTACACTACGACTCCGGAACAAACGTTTTGATATTAGCCAACCTCTAGTACTATTATTATTGGTATCATTATTACTATTAGTATTACTACGTTGTTGTTGTTATTATTATTATTTTATTATTATTTACCTTGACTTTGTGACTTCAGTTAAGTTTCATTTCTAACATACCTCTGAAAATAAAAACTTAGGTCCTTTATAATTTTTTTGTCTTGATTATTCATAGAAAAGTGAATGAATTTTTCGATAAAATCTGACAGTACAAATTCAACAGAAACTTATACTAACCAATGGATTGCACAAGTGAGGAGGTGAGGAATATGTATATGGTGCTATACTATGTGAGGAATATGTGTATATAATGCTATATATGTTTTTCACTATGTCTAATTTTGAATCCAACACACCAAAATCTAATTTTTTTTTTTTTTTTTTTTGTAAGATATCCTTTAAGATGTGTACTATATGATAATTGCCGACATTTTTATTAATATCCAAAGTTTAATACAAATTATTAATTATATCCAGAATTGGACCAATTATCGATATATACCCAAGCCGGCCATTTTCTGGCCGGCTATGTACCTTTTTTTTTTTTTTTTTCCCCCGCATTTCACCCTTTATATACCCCTTTTTCTCTCTCTCCTCTCACAATTCTCCCATCTTCAACCGAATTCTCTCTTCTTTAAGGTAAATCTTTTTTTTATCTAATTTAATTTTTAATTTATTTATTTTAGGGTTTAGGATTTAGGTTTTAGGTGTTATAATTTAGATTATGTTGTTGTAATTTAGTGTAATTAGCTAAGTTAACCAATATTTAGTTTAATTAGCATAATTGACCAATATTTAGGGTATTTTGGCCTTTTTTACCATAATTATGCTGATTAAGCGTAATTTTACCGAAATTAGCACTTTTGACCAATATTTAGGGTATTTTGGTCTTTTTTATAATAATTAGGCTAATTAAGCGCAATTTAGTGTAATTAGCACAGATGACCAATTTTTAGGGTATTTTGGCCTTTTTTACCATAGTTATGCTGATTAAGCGTAATTTTACCGAAATTAGCACGTTTGACCAATTTTTAGGGTATTTTGGCATTTTTTACCATAGTTATGCTGATTAAGCGTAATTTTATCGAAATTAGCACGTTTGACCAATTTTTAGGATATTTTGGCCTTTTTTATCATAGTTATGCTGATTAAGCGTAATTTTACCGAAATTAGCAGTTTGACCAATTTTTAGGGTATTTTGGCATTTTTTACCATAGTTATGCTGATTAAGCGTAATTTTACCGAAATTAGCACGTTTGACCAATTTTTAGGGTATTTTGGCATTTTTTACCATAGTTATGCTGATTAAGCGTAATTTTACCGAAATTAGCACGTTTGACTCATTAAGCGTAATTTAGTGTAATTAGCACAGATGACCAATTTTTAGGGTATTTTGGTCTTTTTTACCATAATTAGGCTGATTAAGCATAACTTAGTGTAATTAGCACAGATGACTAATATTTAGGGTATTTTGGCCTTTTCTACCATAATTATGCTGATCAAGCGTAATTTCACCGAATTTAGGTTATTTTAGATATCAGGATGCCTAGAGCACGGCCTACCCAGCGTCCAGTAGTGGACGAGCCGATCAGTACCAGCAGCACGGAGCACATCAGTCCTCTCCTGTGGATTCCCCACAGCGAGCACCGAGTCTCACTGGCTTCTCGTGAGGTACGTTCCTTTTCTTATATTTTCATTAAATTTTGTTGGATTTAAATTTTATTATGTTGTCACCATGCGGATTACATTTTTCAACGCAGGACACGGATCTTCTAGATGTGAAGTTGAGGTGCGTTCACATGAGGTACTACGAGGTGATGGAGCTGTACCTCATCAACCTGGGTCTCTACCAGGTTGTGGACATCGTGCGGACAGAGAAGAGCATCATCAATGCATCTCTCATCGCTGGACTGGTGGAGCGATGGCGTCCCGAGACGCACACGTTTCACATGCCATTCGGAGAGATGACAGTGACTCTCCAGGATGTGAGTGCTCTCTGGGGTTTGTCTATCCGTGGCACACCCGTCGGCGGCGTCTCTGACAGCACCAGCTTCGCAGGTTATGTCGAGGAGTTGTTGGGAGCTGATCCTTCCTATATCATTGGGGACTATGGGAGGTCGAAGTTCCATTTGCGGATGACGAGGTTACGGCAGCACTTCATCGCGGGTCTCTCGGCAGATTCCACCGAGCTGGAGATTCAGAGGTAAATTTTTATTAATATCTACTAATTAATTTATAATACGATGATTCTATTAGTATTTTTATATGTTTTGTATTGCAGATATACACGGGGCTACGTGATGGACCTTTTTGGTTCTGTCATGTTTCCTGATTCCAGCGGTGATCAGATGCCGATGATGTATCTCCCGTTGCTGATGGAGATTGAGCGGCCGACGTCGTACAACTGGGGTGGAGCTGTCCTGGCGTATCTGTACTACCACCTGTGTCGTAGTAGTGAGGTAAGTCACCAACTCTTATTTTAGTGTAAATTATTTAATCAATCAATCCATCAAAATACACTGACGTGTAATGTTCTTGAAAATGAAGCCGACGGCGAAGCAGATGTACGGGCCGGTACTCCTGCTTCAGCACTGGTTGTGGTCACGGCTACCGGTGGGCCGTCCTATCCCCAATGAGGCGCCGGATTGGGGAGAGCCAGATGTGTTTCACTGCCCGGCATACGCCAAGAAGTGGTACGGTTTCCACCACTACCAGGATCGGACCCACGGTGCTACTGTTGGGATCAGGCCAGTCCGGTCAGAGCTTCAGAGTTTGCCTGAGCCTCTTGTTGAGTGGACGCCGTACGATCAGTTGTACGAGGAGTTCCTCTTGCCGGGCAGTGTGACTGACGAGCAGGAGCGGGAGATGTGGTTCTATCGAGGTCCACTTATACATTTCTGGATAGTGGAGCACCACTATCCAGATCGGGTGCTCCGCCAGTTTGGTCGAGCGGCGTTGATTCCCATAGACCCATCTTTGCCGAGTTACACGCACAGAGACCTGCACCGGTAAGTCGTAGTCTATTGTATTTAATAAATAAATTATATTACTTGATAGTTTTTTATTGCAACTAACGTCTTCTTTACAGCGTTACCCACCGAGCGCGACTGGATAAGGACTGGAGCACCCATTACGATGCATACTACATGACGGCCTTGGATCCTCAGTATACAGACTTCTATCACGAGCCAGATGTGCTTCAGCAGACCCAGGGGGATCCCCAGTTGAGGTACGATGTATGGTACACGCAGGTCTGCATGGCTAGTGTCTATCTGCAGGGTGATTACGGTGCCCATCTCCACGACAGGATCAAAACGGATGATGGTTACCATCCCAACGGTCGTGGATGGGCTCACCAGGTAAAGCACCTAAAACCACAAGGTTTGATCTAACTTAGTAATACATCAAGGTTTGATCTGACATGCTAAATTTTTTTCAGCTTTTGGCCGGGATCAAGGAGTGCGGGCATGGGATCCGCATGTCGGGAAAGAAGAACTGGAGACGGCTTGGGTACCGCACCCTCAAGAAGAATGCGAATGTGGTTGAGGATGCCGGGCACAGTGGAAAGATCATCGGTATGCTGCGAGACGCCAGAGAGAACATCAACTGGCGTGAGATAGATCCGCAGGAGCCTGATCCGAGCCCGGTTCTGATGGATGATATGCCATCTTCCCCCGATTCACATCCAGAGTGGGACTACCATCGTTGGGTATTGTCCGACATTGGGTGGACGGCATGGTACGACGAGCATGGACGTCCGGTGCAGCCTTATGTATGTCATACTTCAGTATCTGTCAGGTTTTAATAAATTTCTTCATTCAGATCAAATTTAATAATTTATGTGTATGATTGCAAGGTCCAGCAGAGATGCCACCACAGCCACCACCTGCGGAGACCGATACTTCTGAGTACGAGTCCCTCTCGTGCAGTCTCCACGAGTTCGAGGAGATCATGTCGGCACCGACATGGCCCCGATATGGCACAGAGATGCCGCATGATGGAGAGGCTAGTGGTAGCGGGTCTCATACTCAGCCTGCCTTTGGGACTGGGTTTGCCGCATCTATCTTCGCTACACCTCCGCCAGTACCGACAGTCTCCACGGGCGATGCCAGATGGGATACTGCCGAGCAGATACTGAGGTCTGCCGATGCCCCAGATGAGCCCGAGAGAGACGGAGCCTGGCCGCGCTGGCGCCGGGCGAACGCCGGAGTACCGCCTCAGCGATATTCCCCCTCTCCGTTTTAGTTGTATTTTTACTAGTTTTGTACTATTTATATTTGATATACTATTTATATTTGGTATATTTGGATTATCCTATATTTCGGTTCTTGTGTATGTGTGCTTTTATGGTACTATTTTTATATTTTACAGATCAAAATAAATTATCATGATAATGCTAAACAGAAAATATAACAACATTAAAATAGTAGCACAACATAAAAAATAGTACCACAATATAGCGTATTTCAATTAATATAGCGTATTATAAAGTAATGTAATGTAATTTAGCGTAATTTAACATAATATAGTGTTATTCAATATAATTTCAATTAATATAGCATATTTTAGTATACATATGCTAATTATATATCAAAAGAAGTAATATAACAAATAATTTAAACAAAAAATTTTAAATTTTCAGTGTTAAATTTCAATACTTTGATCTTCATAGTGTCTTTCTCTAAAATGCGGGGAAAAAAAAAAAAAAAAAAGGTACATAGCCGGCCAGAAAATAGCCGGCTTGAGTATATATCGATAATTGATCCGATTCTGAGTATAATTAATAATTTGTATTAAACTTTGGATATTAATAAAAATGTCGGTGATAATTGCATTATTATGATAGCAAAATAGGAGTTCACCAAATGAAACCTAAAGAAACAAAAAAGACGTCAATCTTGTCATGTTCTTATGACTAGCCAGAATTTGGTCAAGGAGCAGAAAGGATACGGATGGCAGAGATTTAATTAACCAGTTCAGTACTGTTAACTTTATCCAAAAAAGATCAATGTAACAAAATAAAAATAGGAGCTGCAATTGTGCTTAGCCTTAGCAAAGTTCTGTCCGATTGTCCTTTGTCATCCAATTCTAGCACTGCACCACCACATGTGGCAACATTACACTCAGAATTGTTTTCACATGTCAAAGTGGAAATTTGTGTTTGTGGAGGTATTTACCATTTGTCAGTGTCGCTTTAAGATAACTGACACAATCTGATGAGATGATGTACTTGAATTCCAAAACATCAAAAATATTACACAGATAAGAGTACATATATAATGGAATATAATTTCATTTTCAAGAGATAATGTTCTATTTAGGATAAGGATGTAATCAAGTCGAACCGAATTTATAGCTAGCTGAGTTTGAACTCATCATGAACTGCGAGCACATATATAACGAGTTGAGCTGCGAGCACATCACGAACATTGGCAAATCCAAAGTAGGTACTTGCCTACTTCTAAATTAAAAAAAAAAATTAGACCTAGTAGTATTTAAGTACCTACTCTTGGATTTTGAAAAAAATTAGATCTAGTAGTATTTATACTTGTACATACTCCTAGATGAGAATAAGGTCTATCCCTAGATTTAATCCATGGTCCAACATAAGAAAATCGCACGGAAAAGAAAGTCAACCCAGACTGATTTGTGGAAAAGAAAGAAAAAAAAAAAAAATCTAATCCGCCACTCTGCTCATAACAATCGTTGATTCACTCAGAGAAAAAGAAGGTATGCTACTGAATGTGTATCCTCCTAGGTACCTGACTGAGTACAATTAGCTCCCATTAATTTGCAACCAAGCGATTGGAATTTGGTGCCTATTTATATATAGGGGTCCGTTTGAGATTCATGCCAAATTAAAACTGACGACTCAGATCTAATTGTACTAGGTATTGTGCGGAATCTAAATTTTCTGCTACTCCCCTCTAATTCGCCAAGAGAAAACAAAACTGATTTGCATCGCCAGAAAGAAGAAAGGTGATTTGCGTGTTGCGTCACCACCCCTTTTCCTTTCGCCCAAGTCAGCCCTCAGCTCCGACTCTTCTCCTTTTCCTTCCTCGACCTAGACTTTTTTCTCGACTCTTTCTATTCTCTGATATATTCTTCTTTGGTCAGTGATCAAACTCTATTTTTTTCCTCGATCTGTGAATTTGGATTAATTTGGTAATTTACCTAAGACTTTCATTTGATAATTTGGTAATATGTTAATTTGGTCGAGGACTTGGCGTTCCTTTTGCATGATGGGTCAGCGAGTAAATGGAAAGAACGTAATTTGATAATTTGGTAGTCTTGAAATTAGGTGATTGGTAATTTGATAATTGATCTTTGACATTGAATTCTATATTTTAGGGTATTAAAAATGAACAGTATTTTAGGAAGACACCTAAACCTTTAATTGGATGAACTTCACAACAACCAAAACAAATAAGCCTAATTTAGGCTTCAATCCCTCTCATGAGGTTAATTATGCAAATATTTCAAAATATGAAGACTCGTAGATGCAGGCTTGGCTTACCGTCATCGACTTGACTTGACTAGCTAAGTATTACTATATTTGTTGTTTTTTTATTGTAAAATAATACTACTCATTACAACTTTTAATATTTTGGACGAAATTTGTACTCTTGTCAGTATTTTGTGCCTATTTCTGATCAAAATCCTGGATCGGTCCCTGATCACGAATATAGTCGAGTCAGCTCGTTAACAACTCATTTATACTTGAGCCATGCATAGATAAAATTTTGTTGTTGATCTGATGTTGTGAGTAGATCACAAGCTAAAAAACATTTCATCTTCTTCTTAATTATAACAAAATATATCGGTTCACTGTGAGAACCAAGATGGACAGTGAAAGAATAAGGAAATGACTTCAACTTTGCTTTTTTTGCAACGAGCCGAGAAACGGGTCGACTAGCACAAATCGAGCTTAAACTAGTTTGAACATATATACTAATGACAAGTCGAGTCATAATCAAACTAATTATGAACTTTTTTCGAACCAATCTCAAACGAGTCATGATCTACTAGTTTTTTTGTCTGCTATACTAATTCATTGAACAAAGTTACACTATTTTTTTTATGAAAAAAATATTGATACATAGAATGTTGTTGTACCGTTTTGTGCACATTAATCTCTCTACTAGTATTAATTTTAGTATGTACAGTTCCAATGGCAATCATTAACAAGTAGATTTGAGGTAGGGCTTTTCCGGGGGGGAAACTCAAGTAGGTTATATAGTAAAATTGCCAAGGCGCCGAGGCACTAGATGAAGTCCAATTATAGGAACCCACAAGTCTACAATATCCACTCAACAAAGTAAGTGATATTGTTTGACAATAGACATTTTTGTCATATCGCACCTCGTCCTATCAACATGTCACTCAAAGAGCATCCCCAACCAGTATTCCTAAGTCAATTATAGGGTCTCGCGGTTTACAATTCCAAAAAAAGAAAAGTATATTACCAATTTTACTGTTGAGATATATATATTTTAGTTTAATAAATTTGAAATCCAACATGATATACATTATCTATACTATCCACATATTATATTGATAAAACATGAAATTTGATGTAGTTTCATAGTTCAGCAATGACTTAAATTTTCAATGGTCCGAAAATAATAATATTTGAAGTACATAATTTTTTTTATGTATGCTTGGAGGCGGAGCACGTTAGATAAATGGGGGTCTAGGAATGTGAAAAAGTTCACAAACGTTGTGACTGAATACGTTATTCGGCACGATATAGTTTCATTACAGTACGACACATGTGGTGACTCACGTGTTCTATGTTGTGACTATTCACGTGATTATAAAATTATAATTTGGAAAATTGGCACGACATGGCGCATCATGTGAAAGATTTAGTCACGGCATGACACACCACGTGGTTACATGACTTTTGTGTGATTAGGACCATCATATCTTGATCGAATGATAAATCTTAAACAAACTAACTTAAGTTATAAAAAAATAGTTAAATGTGACAAATTTAACCAATCACGTGTGGTCACGATGTAACTAACATGCTGCGACTATTCACGTGCCGTGACCATCTTTCCAAATTTGATCACATATTTAGATCCCCATTTTTTTCTTTCAATTTTTTGTACATGTGTTTTATTTTCTATATAGTTTATAGTAAAATGTCATGGGTAGTGTAAATTGACCTCCATCCGTAGCAAAAAAAATTATAGGTTGACCTCCATTTATATTTGACCCTCATAACTTGAAAGTCCGGCTCCGCCCCTGTACATACTATTTACTTTCTAATTTTATGTATTTTTTAATTTATTATGAATATTGTTACAACAATCACTATCAAGTGATAAAACGCATGAATCAACTTGCTCACTAATGAATATTGTTACAACAATCACTATCAAGTGATAAAACGCATGAATCAACTTGCTCACTAATGAATATTGTTACAACAATCATTATCAAGCGATAAAACTCATGAATCAATAGTGCCAATTAAATTATATCGGTTTTTGTAAGTCTATCGTACGTACCTAGTTTGTAGTTTGTACAATATAATAATTACAACAAATTGGTTGAAGATTAATGATTTTGATGGTTAGAAAGAGTATGTCAGAACTTGAAAAATTGAAGACAATTCAAATCTTCTCATAATGATAGAGTAATTGTATGAACCTCACAATTTTAGAGTATGTTTGGTTGGGTTGAGAATAGGCTATTCGAAATAGCTTATTTGGTGTTTGATTGGATTAGAATAGCTAGAATAGGGAATTCATATTTTTTGTCTTATTATAATAAGTTATTCCTAAGAGTTTTGAGATTTGGCTATTCTAATAAAACAAACAATAGCTATTCTTGAATTGGTTATTCTAACTATTCCTATTTTGCAACCAAACATATCCTTAATGTAAAGTACTTGTATTGTGGCATTAATATTTTTATTAATTACAGTAATATATACAACTTAGTTTTCTTTACAATTTATCTTTTACTTACGCATAGCATGTTGTGTTGTATAGTTTTTATTATTACTATTTGAGTGAGCCTATGGTGCTATGCATAGCACGGATGGGGTCCGTGCTACGGCTCAAAATTTGACTTTTCAAAATTCTAACGGTCGATCCAACCGTTCAATGTGATAACCATATGAATATGTACTTGCAAACTAAATTTTATATTTTTTCGAATTTTTTTACTATTTTTTTAGATAGGTAGAATTTTGATGGTCCAGAATTTTCAGAAAACACTGATTTTTCTACCTATCTAAAAAAATAGTAAAAAAATTCGAAAAAATATAAAATTTAGTTTGCAAGTACATATTCATATGGTTATCACATTGAACGGTTGGATCGACCGTTAGAATTTTGAAAAGTCAAATTTTGAGCCGTAGCACGGACCCCATCTGTGCTATGCATAGCACCATAGCCTCACTCTTACTATTTTCAATTTAAGAAGTCTTAATTGTTTGATTTATGAGGCGGGTTCAAATGCACCATAATTTTTGTGTTCCAATATACTCCACATTTTTTATCTTTATTTTCAAAGTTTGCACATGATCTTCATAATAAAATATATTTGAAGATCAAATTTTATATTTTTTAGAATTTTTTTACTATTTTTTTAGATAGGTAAAATATCACTTTATCGGATGGTCCAGAATCTCCTTAAAAAAGTGATTTTGTACCTATCTAAAATATAGTAAAAAAATTCTAAAAAATATAAAATTTGGTATCCAAGTATATTTTATTATGAAAATCATGTTGAGCAGTTCAAATCGACTGTTTCAATTTTAAAAATTGAGATAAATAATGTAAAGCATATTCGAACACAAAAATAATGATGCATTTGAACCCTCCTCTTGACTTATATCGTAAGTATATCTTGAATTCTGGATACAAATCGAACTATAGATGACAATAATTGTAAAAGAAGAGCGCTGAAAAGTTTGAAATTCACATGTACTGAAATATAAATTTACATCATCAATCAATCATTCATCCAATTGTACATTTTGTTAAAAAGTGCTATCTTAACTGATAGATGTCAGTTATTTGTCTCGTTGTTGAGACTTGAGCCCTAGACTTGTATATCTAAAATGGTACAACAGATTTCAACATGGTACCTATTACATAGATGTGAAATTTGTCAAGTGCTCAGGTTCTCAATTCCATGCCTTTTTAAGTTCTAACATCTAATGGTGGGGAGACCTATTAGAATAAAAAATATTTCAAATAAAAAAAATCGCTAATAGTTCTGCCGTATGTATACGTATAAATGTAGTATTTAGAGAGTCGATTTTTGGTGAATATTTGAGCAATTAAACTGGGAATGTTACAATTATTTTGGTACCTTACAACTTATAGATTGATCGTTTCTATTTTAGAGATGCATAAGTTAGATGTTGCCTTTGATATTTTGGGAAAGAATTGGATTTTGTCCAATGATCTTTGGACACATTATTTAAAGTTAAGTTATATACATGAGAAGATTCAGGGTTTTCGTCAGAAAAGTAAGAAACTAGTGAATTAGGTTCGAACTCATTAGCTAATCAGATACTAGATAAAAAAATTTAATACTTTAACTTACAAATTTTCAATGCTCAAACTTCTAATTCTAATTACTAATCAGAATTCACGGTGATTTATTTTAATTTTAACTCTAAATTTAACTCTAATTATAAATCAAAATTCCAGAGTTGAACAAATAAAATTCGGAGAGAGGGGAGAGGAGCAAAGTTGATCCGGACTTATAGATCTCTAAAAAAATCAAAATCCAAGAGTTGCCCCTGGCCCTTATTGAATCTGCCCCTAATTATATATATTTGGTATGCATTATGACACGTGTTGACGGATTTAGTATATAAATCTAAACATGTCATGCGGTTTTCAATGCGAATTGAACGGTTAGGGCTCGGCTTTCAGATAAGGCTATGTCTAACAAGGAATTTGAATCCCTAAATAACTTAGATTTCGAGTATGAATTCGGACTATCCTCGATATATTTTTAACTTGAGCCGAAATTACCCAATTGTAATCAGATGATCTAAGATTAAAAAAATTTAAGTTACTTAAAAAAGGAGATCCGGTTCCTTGAATTAAAAATTTTTTTGTTGAGAATAGCTAGGGGCCTAGTTGCAAGGCATACCCAAGTTTGGTCAGGATGCAATATCATTCCAACTTAAAAGCGGTGAAGCAAAGCGCACTTGATTCATTTAATTCTCTTAATTAATTTCATAACCGACATGGATTTTCATTTTAAAATGCTTTCTTTTTTTTTTTCTTCATGTCCCACAGTTATTCACTTTATTCTCCCGATTTTTTTTAGTTACCATCTTTTAAAGAAATAATAAAAAGAATAAACATGGATTTTTGGAAAAAAATAATAATGTTTACGACGCTACGCAGATATTGTCTTTGTCCCAATTGACTTGAAGTAACTGAAAAATAAAATATCAAATTTGAAGCGTAGATAATAGTTGCATCCCACCTCTTAATGGGACGCATATAATATCAGCGTTCCCGATAAAACTGAAAATTTTCCAAAAGTAATGACAAGTTGGTTTTTTTTTCTTCTATGAAATGGTTGCTAAAAAAATCGGTTTATTCTCTTAATAGTTAATACAATTATTAACATCAAACAGTAAATTTACTTTTGTTGTCGATCGACGTGGACTTCTCAGAAACTATATTTTTACAATTAAACCTGTTGGCGTATCAATAATGAAAAGCACATCATGAGGTGGTACATTTTTTCTGACCAGAACAAAAAATTAGAGGCAAATAGAGCAGCCAAGTAGCCAGCAGAAGACCAAAAGTTGACACGTGTTTGTGTGGTAAAAGTGGTAGTAAAGCCCATAGAAGGGTTGTCACCGTCCCACGTGCACCGTAGACAATCAGGCACCATCAAATTATGTCTTCAGAAGCACTGAATTGGGATATTTTGTCAGTCTGTATTCGGAAGGCCACTACATACCACATATACGGTATGCGACCTGATATGCGGATTTTCTTTTGAATTTATATATACAGATTTTTTATTAAATATTTAATATCACAATACTTAAATACAATAAGGCAGCATGTAGAGAGATTATAAAAGACTTCTGAGTGGGACGCTTGAAGATAACACCTACCTGGCGCGTCTGGAACTCATTTGATGAATTATGGATTTGGGTCCGTAATTCTTTTAATGAGTTTTGAATGTTTTTTAATTTTTTTTAAAGCATGGATTCAATATTCGGTCCAAATAGTTATTTTCTATTCGGCCGGACACTGAATAGGAATATACGGTCGTATATTCACCGAATATAACCAAATTTTAGAACACTGATTTTAGATGTGTCTTTTGAAAAAAGTTAATATTTTTTTAAAATTACAGATTTGAAATATGAATATTAATGTACGGTTAAGTTAACATTTAAATTTTTATTCAATAAAGAGAATTATTTTATAATTTAATAATAAACTAATGTGTGATTTCACGTGGAAGATCGCCAATTTGAAATTCGAATGAGAGAGACCTTGTGAATCTCAAACCTTTATTAAAACATATTATAAAATTTAAAGTTTCTATTTTGATCTAATAATAGCTATTAAACAGTTGGATATTTTGATTTCTGGCTTTTATTAAGAAAAAAACTATCAGTCATATATCTCCAATTATTATAAATTATTATGGGTAATGTAAACATTAAGTTTCCTGCCATTCATAATTAACTCTGATTGAACTTAAATGTTGGTGATAACTATTTAATTTTTTAAAATTTAATCATCAATAATAGTCAACAAAATTGGTATTGTCAGTCAAAATTGCATTAAAGAAGATAATGATTTGTGAAGAACAATGTCTATTTTATTAAATACTAAATATTTTTTTGAAAAGATAAAAAATAAAAATAAAAAGTTCCTTCTAGCATTATTAATTAAGAGAATGTATATATATCTCACGTAACATTAATTGACAAACTACACCGTGTATTATATAATGATTATAATCTCACAATCTGGATTGTGTGAGAAAGGATTTTTTAACTTGTAAAACAAATGAAGGCATATATGCCTTCTTTGACGCGTCAAGGATAGGGACACCGTGTCCTCTGCTTCGACTCGCCATTTGGCAGAGATTAATATTGTCTCGTGACAAAATCAGTAGACAAAAAGGTTCTCTTGTTAGTTCTTAGTGTCTATGTCAACAATTTAATATTAAAATTGCATATTTCAATTGAGATGTGTTTCTTTGGAGCATGCAATATCACAACGAATGTTATTCCTCAGCCTGTCTTTTCTTTTCAATTGTTTATTGAGCGTGTCTTATTTTTAATTAATTATTAATTAAGCTGTCTTCAGACTGTTTTCATTAATCCAGAGTTAAAAAGCCTTGACCGTTTATATTAATTATATTATATAAGTAGGGTATGAATATTTTATTTTTTATGTTTATTGTATTATACCTTTATTTTTATAACTTTAATTAATTTAAATTGTAAAGCTTAGATATCGAAATAAGATGGTTCATATCATTTTCTCTGTGTATATATAAATAATTATGATATTTCAGTTTTATTTTAGTTGACATCAACAACTTACAAAACAATTGAGTAATTTTTTAATGTTGATTTATCAGCTTAAGATTCATTTAAAAATAATTTTTAAAAGTAAATTTTTTTATGTGTAAAGAAAATAATACAAATCATATTTAACACATTTAACGATATAGTAAGTTATTGACATTTCATAATAAAACGAAACGAGATCAAGCATTAGTATTTGCAGTGATGACAAAATGCTAGCAATGCTAAAGCTTCACATCTTACCTGTGAAACACTGATAAAATTCTATTTCAAAAATTTAAATATAGCGAATTACACAATTATTGGTCACAATATTTCTGATTTGACATTACGACTTTTAACTCATTTTTTCTAAATGCTCAGGATAAAAAGAATCGGCTACAACTTAGAGTAGGGCTGCAGCACAAATGAATTATGCATATATCCATTCTATCTTGTGTCAGAAATTTCTCATATTTTCTCTGAATTTTGCTGGATTGTTTGGAATATTGTGTGACGAAAACTTTGCAGGAAAACGTCTAGCAAGTTACACAGACTGTCAAGATGGGTCAAGAGTCGCCTTTAGCCGATTAACAAGATACAGATATCACGCTAACATTTCGAATCTTCATGCACGTGGCTCGCCTGTGCTTGCCTACGTCAGCCATCCCTCTCAGCCGCCGTGTTCGTCCATCAGAAATTCGACACCATGCAGCCCATGTTTTTGAGATAATTCGGATCGTGTGCGGCACCATTTTCTATGATTTTCATGTAGAAGCAAAATGCTAATTGTTTCATCCCTCGCAGCATGAAAGGTTGCATGATTATCTTCACATCTCAATCATAAGTTTGATATTTTACTGAAATTTCACTACGTTTTTTCATCCAAGCCCTTATAATAATTTATATTTATTTTAAAGTAATTAACAAGGTTAGCACAAGTACCTTGAAAGTGCGTTATCTTCTACAAACTTCAGAGTTCAGACCCAGTAATTTTAGTTCAAAGATGTTATTTTTAATTCTTATTACCAGTAAAATATTTTAATATTAAATATATTTTATGTTTATCACTTCGAACAAAGGATGTCTCAATTTCCTTAGTGAAGATGTCGGCTAATTGATTCTCACTTCGAACAAAGGATGTCTCAATTTTCTTAGCTTGCACTTTTTTTCTAATAAAATGACAATCCATTTCTATGTGTTTAGTTCGCTTATAGAGCACGGGATTCAACGCAATGTGTCGTGCCGAGTTGTTATTGCAATACATTTTCATGGGTTAATCACATGATACCCATGTATTTGAGTAGTTGCTTGAGCCACATTAATTCACTTGCAGTTGATATCATGTCTCGATACTCCGCTTCTGCGCTTGATCTTGCCACGCTATTTTGCTTCTTACTTTTCTATTTGACTAAATTACTTCCTACAAATGTATGAAAACCGGTAGTGAATTTTCTATTGAAACTTCCGGCCCAATCTGCATTGGAATAGACACATATTGACATTAGAATTATTTTTTTCATCCAATTAACTTTACTGGGATTCCTTTTGAAATATCTTAGAATTATATTTACGGCTTCTAAATGTGGAGTTCTAGGTGAGTGCATAAACTTACTAATTTGATTTACGGAAAAAGAAATATCCGATCGTGTAACGGTAAGGTAGATTAATTTCCCTACAAGTCTTTGAAATTAGTTTATGTTTTCTAAGAGTTCACCATCCTCAATATTTAATTTACACTTGTTGTCTATTGGTGTTGAGATAGGTTTACAACCTAATTTACTGATTTCTTTTAATAAGTCAATTGTGTATTTCCTTTGTGAAATAAAAAAGACTCTTATTTGAATAAGCTACTTCTATTCTTAAAAAATATTGTAGATATTCTAATCTTTAATTTTAAATATTTCTTTTAGTTGCATTTTGAATTTTTTTTAATTTATTCTAGGTTGTTTCCGGTGACTATGATATACCAAGATTAGGGTGGTGTTTGTACATTTATATTATATTGAGAAATACCTAGATTAGATAGGGTCTTTGAAATATTTCAACTATGGAGTAGTATAAAAAAATAATATAATTGCGTATCTAAAATACTGTGAACAAGACTGTGATTGTGTCTGTTTGCTCGGTCCAACATCATCGTCAGAATCCAATGACTCATCCGAGAGCATCTCATCCCCGCTCTCCAAACTGTTATCATCAATTGCATCCACGGGTACGTGCAAATAATCAGGGACTGTTACTGGTCTACGGACCCGAACAGTTTTGGGTCGAGTTATGGATTTAGGGTTCCGACTGTACTGGGTCGGGATCGAGTTTCAGGGATCTCACTGGGTACAAGAGCCTGACTGTTCAGATTCAATTGAGAATTAAAACCGGCATGGTTCGGTTCCAATTATACATACAACTCAAGATCCGATAACCTTTGTGGGAAAGACGCCACAATTTCTAAAATCATTTTGAACAATACCTGGTTTGTTACCGGTACTAATTGGTAGTCACGTTGGCCATCGATAGACATATTAAATCTAGCTTGGATTTTCAGATTTGCTTCACTAACAGTATACCCAATCAGTTTATAAATCTTATTCTGTAGATAATCAAAGTTATGGTTCACAGTTATCGGTAATGAGTATCTAGGCCGGGTACTATAAAAGACCCAGTCGTCATTGTATTGGATTTCCCCTCCAACAAAAATTTTCACACATATCATTTTTTGTTTTGGTTGGTCTGAATAACAAACTACAATTTAAAAAATAATAACCCTATAAGTACAACATAAATTAAAAAATTGAATAACTTAAAATTAAATAAATAAAAAAACTTACAAAAATCCGCTTCTCGAACCCGTGTTCTCTATTTTTTTTTTCTTCTTCTGTTTTCTTTTTCCTCTTCTTTTTTTCTTTAGTCTTCCAGTGAAATTGTTCGAGTGTGTTGTGCAATTGTCCGTGCGTGTTATATAAGTAAAATGGTCCGAAACCGGAAAAAAAAAGTTCTGGATATCAAACTGCAAAAAAATAATTCCGATTCCAGAAACCTCGAATTAAAGTTTCAGTTATGAATCAAGAAATCGGAAATTTAATCTATGGTTCGAGAAACCAGAAATTTTTTCTCCGGTTTTGGAAGGCCTATAACCGAAATTTTTATTTATGAAAAGGAAGCTTAAAACCGGAAACTTTTTCTGCAGTATCGATATTTTTGGAATTTCTGTGAGAAGGGGTGCAGTTTTTGAAATTAATTATTTATTTTGGATATTAATAAAATTTCGGCAACAATTGCCACTTGGTATCATTTTAGCAGACCTACCATATCTCTACTCCTGAAAATCTGGAAAATGATAATTTGACTTTTGTCTCTTGATTAGAATTAGAATGGGGCTTTATAATGACTTATGGTCAATGTGAACACAGCAATTAAATTTCTTTGAAACTATATATGCTCAAAATTTTTTTAAATTCACATCAATAGCAATCATAGGTCTATGTTCTATTTGCAGAATAGAATATGACCAACGTAGTCATGTATATCCACAACAGTCAATGCAAAACTATGTATTAATTATGTTAATTAGGTTATTACATGATTAAACAAGGCATAACTTTTCTAGTGTAGAGAAAATAATATAAATCACGTCCAATAATTTTATTTTGGCATATGAATTTTAAAAAAATATTATTATTATAATTATTAGAAAATAAAAAATAGAGATATGATAGACATAAAAAAATAGAGATATTTTTGAATTATTCGCATGTTTCATATCGAAAAAAATAGTAGCAAATGAATCTAATGACAAATGGCTAAAATAATAGTTAATAAAATTAATGAGGACCGGTGCATTCTTTGTATATTAATTCAAATAACAACTTTTGTCAATGCTATAACCGATAAAAGAATTAATAGAATAGCTAAAAATTAATTTATTTATAAATTAAAAGTTGTAACACTTGAACTTCCCATATCCAATAGAAGGAGAGAAAAATTATCCAGTGATCATCGTCTATTCCTTTCTAACACAGAGAAGTTTATAAAATAAAGAAAACAATTACTCGCCTTTTGTTTTGAAAGACAGGTAGTTTAATAATATGCCATTGACGCAGAACCAAATAAACACCAGATTTATCTGAAATAAATCTCCAAAAATCCATGCTAGATCATTAGAATTTTGTAGAAAAGTGCACTAATTTTTGTTCTTTGAAATCATGAAATTCTATGCACATTTTAGTTTTCGCCCACTGATTTAGAAATCAACCTTTTTTTTCTCACCGAAAGCACATTGTTTAATTAGTTAGTGTTGTTATCAACGACATTAATCATTATGTTTTAAAACTTCATGATTAATTTATTTGTACTTATTTTTTTTTCTCTTATCTGTGTTGACTAGGTCAACACATTTTGACCTGTTATGATCATGACTGTTTATTGACATTCATTGATTAATTAATTATTCATGAATTGCACGAGGACGTTATATGGTGTTTTGGAGGCTAATTGACCTGGTCAATATCTCTCTCTCTCTCTCTCAATTATCATGAGGCAACTGGAGAGAGAAAAAAAATATAAATTTCAGATACTTCATATATATTCCATTGGGCATTGTTTTTTTGAAAAAGAACTTCAACAAATGTATTATTTTATATATTGACAATGAGTATTTTATTAAATTAACAAGCTCTCATTATAAAAGTTACCGAAATAATTTCGTACAGTTGAAAGCTCTGTTGATGCAAAATGGTTGAGATTCAAATTCTATCAACATTGAAATGATAGTAGAGTGGAGATCAATTTGTGTCGTGCCGTGTCATACCGTGACTAACATGTTGTGACTTAATTTGGTTTCGTATCGTGTCGTGTCATGACCAAAACATCGATGGATGATCACAGCACGCGAATAGTCACGCCGTGATCAAGTCGTGTCGTGACTAAATATGTCGTGCACAAAAATCCCATAACCGATCACGTTAGTCACTTCAATCATATTTGATTAATTTTTTCGTAATTTAAATTTATTTATTAAAAAATCAGAAAAGTTTAAAAAAAATATGGAACAATTATTTTAAATATTAAAATAAAGAATTAATGTTAAAAAAAGAAACAACTTCAAAATATATAGAAAAGGAATGTGCCATGACTACACTTACCGTTTCCTTTCGTTGCCGTGATGTAACCAAGATGATTTATGTGTCGTGTCGTGTCTATTTTGCTAACAACTTGTTACAGCACACGATTGGTCACACGGACACATGAATCACAGCATATAACCGACACACGTATCGGAGCCAGCTTCAGCGTGCTATTTGTTCACTCTAATCACAAGTACTACTTTATAAATATTAAAATAAAAGGCTCTAGACCTCCATATTTAAAAAAAAAAAAATATACATGTACATGTACATGTATGGAAATTAGCTAAACCTTACTTCTTTGTCTCCGTTTAAACGCATAAATGCTTATGCAACAATTTGCCTAACCAAACCCAACGTAATAAACAAAATAATAAAATGATTAGAATTTAGACCAATCCTCACAGAACCCTTTTTTTTTTTTTTTTCTTTTCTGGTCATGTATCTCTACCACATGTCCAATTCTCAAATGGTTCATGAGATACGTGGTGGTCCAGATCCATGACAGTCTGTTTCATGACTCTATACAGTTCACACTGCTTTAACTAACACATCTAACACATCTCTTCTTTTATAATAGTAACTTCAAAAAGCTCAACAGTGGGCTTCCAAAGGAAACAAAACTAGAAAAAAAAAAAATAAAGAAATAAAGAAAAGAAAAGGAACACCTGAAGGGTGCAACTCAAGCAGCAGCCATTTCTCTTGTGCTATTGGTTGACCAATCCACCATCTCTCTCTCCCCCCTCTTTCTCTCTCTTGATCATGCCTTTAAATCTCCCTCCATCTCTCCCCTTCTCACTTACCTTACCTCTCTTCGAAACCCATTAATTTAAACAACATGCATACACACAACCTCCCCTTCCTCAAGCTCTTCATGCTTCTCTCCCTTAGCGGTTTCGCCATGCATATATCAAACCCGGATCCGATTGTACCCGCTTCCCTTCAATCCCTAAACCTGAATGGCCATTTCCAATTTCAAAACCTCACCGACTTCTCGCAAGATTTCGGTAATAGGTTTAGCTACCAGCCATCTTCAGTTCTGTTCCCTGCTTCGATCTCTGACATATCGGCGACAATCAAACATGTGTATGAACTTGGTGCACAGTCGGGTCTCACGGTTGCGGCAAGAGGCCACGGGCATTCGCTCCAAGGCCAGGCACAAGCACCAGGTGGCATCATCATACGCATGGAGTCGTTGCGAGGAACCGAAACCCGATTGCATGCCGGAGAGTCACCTTATGTAGATGTCTCAGGAGGTGAACTATGGATCAATGTGTTAAAAGAGACGCTTAAACATGGTCTGGCACCCAAGTCGTGGACCGACTATTTGCATCTCACTGTAGGTGGGACCCTATCAAATGCCGGAGTTAGTGGCCAGGCATTCCGGCATGGTCCACAGATTAGCAACGTGCATGAGCTCATCATCGTTACCGGTTAGTACTTCTTTTCTTTTTTGTGTTTTTTGCTTAGTAATTGGAATTCAGGTGAAGTTATATATGCTTGGTTTGAGTTTTTCTAATGAATTGCATGCATGTCAAGTGCAGGAACAGGAGATACCGTGAAATGCTCAGCTAAAGAGAATTCTGATCTCTTCTATGGGGCTCTAGGTGGTCTAGGACAATTTGGGATAATTACCAGAGCAAGAATTGCACTTGAACCAGCTCCAAAGATGGTAAATTGCAAGAAAAAAAAATGATAAAAAGAAAAAAAATACAGAAACAAAAAACTAATTACTTATAAGACGTACCTATTTAGTTATATCAGTAAATGCACTTTTGACAAACCATAAATATTACACCTTCTTTTGGAACATTTTTCAACAGGTGAAGTGGATTAGGGTTTTGTACTCGGATTTCATGACATTCACTGAGGATCAAGAAATGCTTATATCGATGGAGAAAACATTCGACTATATTGAGGGATTTGTGATCATTAACAGAACGGGTCTAGTTAACAATTGGCGGTCTTCGTTCAAGCCGCAAGACCCAATTCTCGCAAGCCAGTTTAACTCCGAAGGACGAAAACTCTTTTGTCTTGAAATGACAAAGAACTACAATCCCGAGGATGCCGAAACCATGGAACTGGTACGCTAGGTTTTCAAATAAATTCTTAGTACATTTCTAAAAGGTACTCTATATATTGTGAAAAATGATGATATGCATTATAAGGTACAACAACAGAGAAAAAATATATAAATAAATTTCTCATTTATCTATTTTCTTATGATTTGTGTTTTTTTCTGGCAGGAAGTGATGGAATTACTGTCCCGGCTTCGGTACGTCAGTTCAACTCTGTTCCAGTCAGAGGTGACATACATGGAGTTCCTGAACCGGGTGCATGTATCAGAGGTGAAACTAAGGTCACAAGGTCTATGGGAGGTACCACATCCTTGGTTGAATCTCCTCATTCCAAGAAGTAAAATTCATGAATTTGCAAAGGAGGTGTTTGGGAAAATACTAACTGATACCAGCAATGGTCCCATACTGCTCTACCCTGTTAACAGATCCATGTAATTATTCAACTTATCTTTTTATCAGTATTATAATATTTTTATTTCAATAACTTTTCCTAGCTTGTTCATTTTCTTTAGCTTGCTTCTGCGTGCAAGCCTCTGGCAGTGAATTTGTGAATTTGGAACTGTATCAATATTTGAATTTAAAAGCGCTGAAAGTGACGATTTCTAATACGCAAAAACAAGCCGACTTTGACTTCCAAATTTCTTGTTGAGCAGACTTCCAAAACTCTCATATGGAAATCTAGCTTTTCTATAAAGTAATATTGACCAATTTGAATTAGCATCTTTTTAAAGCTTCTAACATTAATAAAAAAAAGAAAAGAAAAACAGCGACAGCGACCCGAATTCAGTGCTTCTGATTAAATCTTAATTAAATAGTATCTAATTAATATATTAATTAATTGCAGGTGGGACAATAGAACCTCAGTAGTAATACCAGAGGAGGAAAAATTCTACTTGGTTGCTTTCCTTTCCTCAGCTCCATCACCTTCATCATCTTTAGCAAAAAATGAGAATCTGGAAATTGCATTGAAAAAGAACAAAGAAATATTGGAATTTTGCCACAGTGCAAATATTGGGATGAAACAGTACCTACCCCACCACAGCACACAGGAGGAATGGAGGGCCCACTTTGGGGATAAATGGGAGACATTTTGTAGAAGAAAACAAGCCTATGACCCCCTTGCTATGCTTGCACCGGGACAAAGGATCTTTCACAAGGCACCACTTCCCCTGTTGTGACACTGCACATGGATCATGATCCATGATTAGATTAAATTCTTCTTCTTCTATGCATAGCATAATTAATTAAACATGATATAGATAAGATATATATCATTGTAGATTATGAAATGTACAAAGCCATATATATCTCAGATGGAAAGAAAGGTTGTTAGTTACTTGAAATTTTTGCAAGGTTAGTGCCTTTTTTTTCGGGGATTTCGCAGGGTTAGTTAATGAACTAACTATATGGAATTGTACTCTTTAGTTAACTGTAGTACTATTGAAAGGTGATAAGTTAAGATGTGACATAAGTATAAATAGTATTATTTTTTTCTGATGATGTATTGTATTTGTACCTGGGCAGCTGATTAATTAATTCTCTGCTCCTTGGAATATAGATTTTCAATAAAAACAATTCTTGGTGTTTCTTGAATCAATAGAAAAAAGCATGAGAAGTAAAACATATTCTATAAAAAATGTCGTAGTCAAATACTATTCTTCTCTTATGAGTTATGAACAATCATGAAACAGAGTTATGTTTGATTCACTATACGTTCAAGTTAACATGTTTAACTTCCATGGACTGGGCTGAATTCATATTGCAAATTTTGTTTTTCAGGACAACAATAGTTTTTAATTTAATATTAATTAAGATGGTACACTGTGTCTTTAATGAATAAAAGGGAAGGCTCAAGTTTATATTGGGTAATTTTTAACTAGAAAATGAAATTAAGATGTCATACCAATCCAAATAGAAATAGCTCCTTCAATAATCTTGACTAATTAAGTTTTTAAGGGCGAACAAATTAAATAAGGTAACAGTAACACTAACTTCCAACTTGAAAGTAACATGAGATATTGAGATGCTAACAGGTTATTTACAAAGAGCAACTTCAAATGAAAACGATGCTGTATGTCTCTTTCTTTCATAGGGAATCTGTGTTTTATTTGTTTGTGAAGAACTCAACATTATATCAAAACAGGATTCGATTTGTCTGGTTGTTCTGAAATTTTTTTTTTTTTGAAGGTTGTCGGCAAAGTGCCGATCAACAGATGGTTGATCATGTATTGAAATTTTATTGTTGATTTTTTGGCTAATATCGTTCTTTTGTGGAACTAAAGCATGATTGTGACTTGGTTCGACACATCCAGCTGATGAGACTCATGTACATGATCAACCAGACAAGTTAATTAAAACTAAATAAGATCCTCAAATGCTGTCAGAAATTGATATAATTCATAATCTTCAAACATATATGGCCGTAAGTCATGTCTTTCGAAATGATATCCTTATAAAAAATGTTTTTGAAGCAACTTTAATTGAATATTGAGTACAATTTGATGTCTTATATTTGCTTCTATTTGGGGCCTAGTCGCATTTAAAATTGCCTCTAATTGTCTGATTTCCTGAAAGCATGTTGTTTTCTTAGTTTAAAATAAAGAAAAAACAAAATTTCAACAACTGAATGATGAACAGTTTGTTTCAATAGATATTTGTATCTTTTGTGCAGCATATGTGGTTACGAGTGATACAAAGGAGCCAAATCATATTTAATTCAAGTTCTCTCGAACATTGTGAATTTAATGTAAAAAGGAAGGCTCAAGTTTCACCATTCTAATTTAAATCAAGATATCTCAAACAATCCAGAAAAAAAAAATAAGTGCCAACAAATTAATTAATTAAGGTAACGTTAAATTGCAACTTGAAAAAAGTTATGAGCTCATATTTTAAAATTAAAAGCCAACGGACATGCATAACAGGTTATTTACAAAAGTCAACTGAATTGAAACGATGTTGCATGAAACTTCCCTTCATAGGAACTTCGTGTACTATTTGTTGGTGAAGAATCCAACACGTATTATCAAAATAGGTTTGTCATCAAAATTATAATCAGAGAAATATTGATTCCATGATTGAATGCATTTTTTGTGCCTTTTTCTTTTGGGCTGCAACATATTGTTGTGCAATATTCATCCTGTTCTAATGTTGCTAAATAACCAGTCTTTAAATGCAGTTCTAAGCTGCAGATGCAACAAAAGATGAAACTAAATATAAAGAGACCATGAGCTTCTTTGGACTGTAACTGTGTGATAGGCTTATGGATCCAGTCCATAATAGTAGAGAGATGAATCAGTGCTCTAGGCTAAGGTTTTTTTTTTGAAGGTTAGTGGAAAGTTTCCACTAAGATATATTGTGATAAAAAAAGTATTTACAAGAGAGTTACTCAGATCAAGTGACCCTTGTAACTATTTGCTAAATCTAACTACTTTCCCTCAGATTGTAAAGAGATCTGCCAATAGAATTAAAAAGGCCCCTAAAATCCCCAGGCCACCCCTTTCACTATTACATCTAACTAAATAGCAGCCAGTTATGTACATCAATTGATACATCATTAATTAAGATATGCTCTGCTTTCCCCCGCTGGGTCTCTAGGCTAAGGTTGAAGGCATCAATTACCTAGTAAAGTTTGTCTAATCAAGACCCTCTATATTTCTCAATTTATTATTATTATTATTTATATAGCTCTCCTTTTGACTGAGTTCAAGTTCGCTTGTAATCTGTTTCGACACATCTGATTTGTAATGCCGAAAGAATATTTGTGAAAATAATTAGTTTCAGCGTTGGATATGTCTTTCATAAAAAAAGTAGAAATGAATTATGTATAATTACCCTAATCAATATTTTGTGAACTAAAATATGTCCAAAAGTTTGGTCTCAACGAAACCCACCAGCATTTGAAATCATTCATTGATTCACAACAAGTAAAAGGTATTATGTTATTGAATGCAGAAAGGGGTTGAAGTAGTATACTTAAAGTATGCAGGGACACAAATTGAACTCAATGGGGATAAAGCATCATATTCTGAAGGAGGATGACATACTAGGTTGCTTTGAACATGTGAAAAATTTAAAACCTGAGTGATTGAGTTCACATTAAGGTTAGTTATTGTATTCTTTGTGAACTTGTGTCTGTGCAGTTCTTGCTGGTATTTAAATGTGTCACAGGCTGAGGGTATGGCTGGGTTTTAAAATTATAATATGTTTGATAGCAGGTAGTTTGCTTTTGATAAAGGCATCGAGAGAAAAGCTTTTCATTGGAACATTGAGTTGTTGTTTTTTTATTCTACTTAATGAATTGTAAGGCTTATATCTGCCATTAGAAATTAACGTTTGGGAAAACAAGCTAATTTATATATCCTTGTGTCTGAATTTGTATCAACTAGAGTATCTTGCCTATTTATTTAAAGAAAGGCTTATATTTTACCAATACAATTTATTTAAGTTCCATAAACCCAGTCCAAATAAATAAAATAATAATAATGACCAACAAGTTGGTTGGGGAAACGCCAATATCTAACTTGAGAAAGGCTTTGAGATTAATATTTAAAAATTCAAAAGACGTGAAGCTAGACAGTACACAACCCATAAAATAAAATATGTAGTTCGTTTTTAGAGTTTGATTTGTGCCGAAACAATTAATTAGTTTGCAACAATATAACAACCAAACTTTGTTCTTAGAGAAATAATTAGTTAGAAGTCTGTTTATTTCAACAACTTTTCTTTATTACTTTCAGATTGAGATTTCAATTATAAAAGTCAAATATGAATAATGTCAATTTAACATTTATTCAGCTCTGATTCAAAAACTTTCACATTATCACAATCCTGACGTAATGCATGTTGCTGTCAGAGGATCAAGGAATAAACTAAAACAGATGGCAGTGTACAAAATTCCACTGTAAATAGAAAGCAAATATAAAGATGAACTACATGGTTTTCAGATCACAAAGAGAGTAACAAAACACAAGCACTCTGAACTAGGCTAAAATAAGAACCTCTCAAAAGGGCAAATCATACTGTGTCAAAAATCAAGAGGTGTACATTCCATCCAAAGAGTAGAACAAACAAAAATGCAAACCGTAAATTAGTAATGTCTAATCATCTTCGGGACCTTGATCCTCCTTGGAAAGCTTGATCATATCATCTATCCTAAGAATTGTTATGGCTGCTTCAGTGGCAAACTGTGTCACCAAAGAAAAGGGTGAGATTATTAGACAGCAAAAAATTTCAAAATTTTCTTCATAAACATCCCAGTAAATGTTAATCATCTCACTTTGGTCGTGACATTTCTAACCATGGTATATTTACAATTTTCATTTATCTTTTTTTTGCCAAAAAAAAAAAAGATAAAATTAAAGCTGAAGAAAAACGGACCTGAATAATTTTTACTTTGCTCATAGCTGGCTCGATAACTCCAGCTTCCAGGTTGTTGCGGATTGTACCTTTTATAAGATCAAGACCCATGCTGCATAGAATATTTTAAAATTTAATATAATGGGTAAATCAGTGTTTCCCCGAATATCAACAAATCGACGTACTCAAATAGGAATGATTGAATCATGAATTTCCACATGTTAGAATATTTCAAGGAAAGATTTTAATGTTATATAGACTTTTACTACGACAGTCAAATTTCTTCAACAAGCAAGAACTTTTCTAATGAAAAGGAGGAAGGACATTTAAATTGAATTATTAACCTTGAATAATGTTGCTTATCAGCCTTTGTTTGGGCAGTGTGGTGGTAAGCCCGAAGCTTTGCAACAAGTTCGGTTGCATCCTTGGCAGCATTGACAGAAAGAACCTGTCACCGTCAATTTCCAAAAATTAATATACAAATTTTATGGCTCGGACATACCAAAACCTAATCAAGTACAACCAAATAAAGATATCCACATGAGGAGGCTAGTATGCATAGCACATATTGGTCCATACTACGGATCAATATCTCTATTTTTAAATCCCAAACAATCGATCTGAACCGTTCAACATGATCTCCATATGAAAATGTACTTGTAGAACAAATTTTACATTTTTTAGAATATTTTTACTATTTTTTTTAATAGATAGGAAAACACTTGATCTAAAGATTCTAGATCATTCAAAAGGAGTGATTTTCTACCTAACTAAAAAAAATAGTACAAAAATTCCAAAAATGTAACATTTAGTTTGCAAGTACATTTTCATATGGATATCCTGTTATACAGTTCAGATTGACTATTTGATCATTGAATATGAAAATATTGATCCGTAGTACGGACCAATCTGCCCTATGCATAGTACCATAGCCTCACTCTATGAACATATATCCCAAGTACCTTTGGAATGACTAAAAGAGCTTCAGCAAACTCAGCAATAGCAAGTTGCTCTCTGGAGCCGAGGGTTGTTGCCAGATACTCCAAGTACACAGAGAGTGCCGCCTCAACTGCACCACCACCTGCTACAACCTGTACAGACAAAAATAATTTAACTCAGTAACTTCATTCACATATAATAACTAAGAAAAAAGGTATCACAAATGTTCCATTCTACTCAATTCTCAGCTTCAAATATGATCAAAGTAGAATATCTTTCAAGATATTTTGAAAGAGAGTTCTAAGCTATATAAGGAACGTCATTTGGACTTTCAGGAGACAAAACATTTGCATTACTTATAGAACTCTGAAGAGTAAGTATGTTAACTACTAATCATGAATTAACAAAGGTAAGCATACCGCATTTGATTCCAATGTTCTCTTCACGATACACAAGGCGTCATGCAAAGACCTCTCAACCTCATCAAGAAAGTAGTCATTAGGGCCTCTCAATACCAAAGAGACCTGCTCAAACAACATGAATTAGAGGTTGAAAAGACAGCACAGCAGTAAAAGAAAGGGATTGCCAAAAAACAACAACTGCACACTGCATAAAGAACTCAATTTTTTTGTTAGTACCAAAGGAAACCATCACCCCATTAACACCTCCACAAGAAAAAATAAAGGAAAGAAAAACCTACTCAATTGTCAGACTTGGGTGATATCCTACCATTAATTGAACCCCTTTAACAACATTTCTACTACTCATTGAAGGGATCTAAGGTAAGAAATAACAAGAAAAACCTTATTACCTTTTTTCTGTGGAATGTTAGGCATATACAATGAATCTAATTACCATTTATAATCCAAATAACACACAACAAGTTGGAAAAGACGGTACTTTTTCAAAGTCTTGAACCCAGTCTTTAGAAGGGACAAACTTTCAAATTAATTGAACCTTCTTCTGGATATTGAGCAATGGACTTTTGCACAAAAAAAGGGTAAAGTAAACCAGTAAAATAGCTAATGAGAACTAACCGCACTAGTGTTTTTCGTGCCCTTGACCATGACTACATCATCATCTGCTATTCTTTCCTCTACAACTTCATCAGCTTGCCCCAAGAATGAGGAATCAAAGGTCTCCTCTCCTTCCATGTCAGCAAAGGTAGTCACCTGTTTCAATACTCGACACAATCAATTCAAATTATAAGTTGCTCTAAGATGAGAACTTTAGACCACAAGATAAAATATTTTTGATATGTTAATGGTGATATAGGACTCATACCAAAGTTGCACACTTGCACTAGTGGGATAGACTTGAATTGGAATGGTTTACATCCTTGTTATCATGAATTACTTTCCAAATTAAAAAAAAAATAACCACGAGTCTAGTTCCATGGTCAAGCGTTTAAAAGAAAATACACTGGTCATGATAAATAGATATTGGACTCATACCACAGTGGCACCAGTGGCCTTGGCAACATGACGAAGATCATCCTTACGCACACGCCTCACGGCAATAGCTCCAGCTTCCACAAAGTACTGAAATTGTGATTCAAAAGCCAATTACTAATGAGTTCCATACTATGTAGTAGTCAAAATTCAATTTTTTTGCCACTTAATCCTCTGCCAGAAAGATACCACACTATGAGATATCCTAATGAGAAACAAAACCAACAACAATCAAAACACAAGGCCAATATATGTTGCATTGCACATAAAAGCAGGTCTGGTTAGACTTCTGATTCTGCTATAATCACTTTTACACTGATGAATTTAAAAATAAAATAAAAACAAGAGCTAATCACTTTTAGGCACTTGCCTTGAGTGACATATCATCAATTCCCTTGGTTGTCAACACCACATTAGCTCCAGATTTCAAAACTTTTTCAATCCTCTCCTTTGTTATATCAGATTCTCTGCAAGATGCCATAAGTTAGTATCGTAGTCTACCATTGTCCGGTAACAGAGTACAATCAATCAATCTCCCAAGATGTAACAACCCATCAAGCCAATTATACACTAGCTGGCAAAAAAAATCATCCAGCATGATATTCAATCTAAGAATATTTAGTTGTAGCAACTTTTACCTTTATCAGCCTGCCCCCCAACAGAAAACCTCAATTGAAATGGGTATAGATATTGACAGAGCACTTTTTGCTTCATGCAGCGCTGTTTTCGGTCTATTGTTTGTGCGGTGCATGAAGCAAAAACTGTTCTGCCAATATCTTTACCCTACAAAAATAAGCCATGAAAAGAGAAGAAAATTCACCTCTGACGAATTTTTTCGAGTTCCCTGGGGTCTGTGACCAGGACTTGAACCCCCATCTGCATCTTGGTTTTCATGAGGTTGAAATCGAGACAAGCAATTTTTGCCGGTGCAACTCTAGTAGGCATTCCCTGTGCAGCCCGGCCGGTGTTGAGAGCATAACCCTTCATCAAATAGCTTTCTTTTGCACCCAATCCATGTGCTTTCAATATGTTTATTCCCTTCAGAAAAGAAAGAAAGAAATGGATATTTCAACATTTGGATGGGTAAATAAGGCATTGTGAGTTTTCTAGTTCTTTTAAGATTTAATAGTTTATTAAGATGACTGAGTAAGAATCAAAATGGAAAGAGCTTTCAAGATGACCTATAAAATAAAAATTAAAAGAAATTTCAAAAAAAAGTTTCTGAAACTAGGTTCAACTAGATCAGGGTTTGTATTTAACAAATAAGTAGTATTTGCACTGACCTTGATTGGATATTTGACATCTCCCTTGGCAGTAGTAGTTTTCACAGATAGAACAGCATCAACCACCTAAAATAACAAAAATGATGGCATAAGTTTACTGCAAAGCGGAATTAATAAAAAAAAATGATTTTAAGAAAAAGATAAACAAAAACTATGAGAGTTTTGAAAGCTCACTAGACTAGCATAAAAATCACTGTCACTGGCAATCAGCTTAGAAGACATGCTTGTCTTTGCACAGTTTATCAGGGAATCCTTGCCAAGCTTTTCTACCTAAAGAAATCATAACAACAATTTTCATAAGCTAATTGAAGTTTTGTGCACTAAACTTCAATGAAACGTTAAACAAACAATTAACTAACTCCAGGCATGCTGACCCTTGATCAAATAATAGTAACACATGTTATTAACATAATATTGAAGCATTAATACCTTAGTAGCCAACTTCTCTTCAACATACTTGCATGCCTCCCGCATGGCCAACTGCCACAATCAGATAAACAATTAAACATCAAAACACAACTTATGTATATAGAACATACATGCAAAATTAAATTTAAATTTATAGCTGGAGGATAGACAGATTACCCTATAACCGCTGATGATAGATGTGGGATGAATTTTGTTTCTCACAAGCTCATTTGCTCTCTGCACCAGAATAAAAAAAAAGAAAAAGAAAATTAAGACATGACATATGATGCAGGGAATATTTAACTGAAATGCAATTGTTTAAAATCACGACCTTAAGCAATTCAGCAGCTACAATGACAACAGATGTGGTACCATCTCCAACTTCACGATCTTGAAGCTCAGCCAACTCAACAAGAACCTAAATGTTAAATAAAAAATGGTATTAGCACATGAGAAACACGCATTTAGCCAACAAAAGAAGAGAGTACTAATTGAAATCATACCTTGGCAGCTGGATGCTCAACTTCTAGCATCTTGAGTATAGTGGCACCATCGTTAGTGATGGTAACATCACCGATGTCATCAACCAACATCTAAAAAGTAGTCCATTAGAAAAATTATTAGTTGATCTTCAACTAAAGATATGCCTTACAGTTGACGGCGAAACAAAAGAGAGGTATAAAGATGTTAAGTACTTGTTTTGTTAACAAAAACGAACCATTTGGTGCCTAATTACTAAAAGAAACATCTTAACTGAAGCCCATACAACCATAAATGAGAAGACCATTTGGTAACACACTTGTTTAGTACCACAACAGTTGGGTTAAGTATACAATTTAACCAAAAACAGGTTACTTGGTTTGCTCAAATCAGTTCTATCAGAAAAAAAAAGCAAAATTATATACAAACCTTATCAAGGCCAACGGGACCAAGAGATGACTTGACGATATTAGCTACAGCTTGACATGCCATCACTGGAGTAAGAAAAAAAAAACAAGTCAAACAAATCAAGCACTAAAACACAGTATAAACACATTTCCCGCAAGGATCTCGCATTGTGCGCGATTTTTACACCGATTACATTCAGAGAAAGAGGCTTGTCATTACTCACCGTTTTGCGTACGAACACCTTCGCCGGACTGGCGCTCGCCGAGTATGTCAGGTGTCTGAGATGCGAACGACATTTCTGAATCTACGAAGAAACCCTAACCCTAACCTTACACTGGATTCAAGGTCTAGAAAGGAGATCAAGCGAGATGGAGAAAGAGAAAGGCGCGCTCTGGAGAGTTCGAGGGGTAATGGCGCTCGATCGTTGCGTCGTAGTAGGGTTTTGGGTGTGTTCTTTCTCTCTGTTACTCTTCTCGCGTAAAATTTACATTATGGGCCTTTACAAATATTTTGGGCCTCATTCTTGGGCCTGTATATCTTTTGATATATTTTTTCCTACATATATTATTAAACTTAGTGAGTCTATGGTACTATGCATGCATAGCATGATTTGGTTCGTAATACAAATTAATATTTTTGTTTTTAAAATTTTAACAGTCGATTCAAACAGTTCAGCATGTTTTTATATAAATATGTACTTGTAAACCGAATTTCATATTTTTTAGAATTTTTTTACTATTTTCTAAGATATGTAGAAAACCACTGTTTTTGGATAGTGCAGAATTTTCAGATCAAGTGATTTTCTACCTATCTTAAAAGATAGTAAAAAAATTTTAAAAAAAATATAAAATTCGGTCTGCAAGTACATATTCATATGGGGATCATGTTGAATGGTTCGGATCGACCGTTAGAATTTTGAAAACAAAAATATTGATCCGTATTACGGACCAACGCGTAATATGCATAGTACCATATACTCACCCATTTAACTTCATGCATGAATGAACCTTTGTTGGCTTTTGAACATGAATAACTTGTAACTTGTTATTATTTTTTGAGTAAAGTTTGGAGATCAAGTCACCCAATTATTTAATACATTTGTTATTACAACAAAGGATTTTCTCCATCTTAGTTTTGAACTCATGACCTCTCACACAGAGACCATGTGCTTTTATCAGCAAACCAAAAGCTAGTTCTTTCTTGTTATCATAATTGATGAATAACTAACTCATCTAACTCCAATTCATACTAAACAATTACAATATTACTTTTTCTTGAAATGCTAGTCAAATATTTGGATGATTTTTTTTTCATTAAAAACAATGAATTAGATATTGGTAAAAAAATACAACAATTGTAAATTGATGGAATTAAACACTGCAAATATTGGAAGAAAACAATACCAAAAGGGGCATATAACAAAATCAGGTAGTATATAACTTGATAAGAAAACAGTTATTCAAGCTGATGGTAATTAGGTAATAGAATATGATTTTTGTTCTAACAGAGGGCAAACAAGCACAGAAACAAAAATGTGAAATGAATATGACTCGCATTAATATGTAGAATAACTCAAAATATTACGTTCTAATTAAATGTGTTATATTAGACTTAAAAGTTGTGAAATGTTAGCTTAAAAAAATACACATTTTCAATTTTAGCTCGAATTTTATCCATATTTGCGAAGTTAATTATCTCTTGAAATTTTTCGGAATCGCACTAAATGTCACTTTATTAGAAGTAAATAAAGAAATTTTACAAATCGCATAAAATTGAATAAAATCTCTGTTGAATCTCATTCCATATTGATTTCACAAATTGCATAAATTTGGCCAAAAATAAAGAAATTTAAAATTGCAAATTATTCAAAATCAAGTTAAATGTTAATATGATTTAGTCAAGAATTACAATGATACGAGAAAATTCAGCGACTATAATTAAAGATGAAATTCATATTGGCAGGCACGAGAACATGCATGCCACCTCATGACTCATTTTAATTCAAACCAACACAAAAACTGCACACCTTATTAGTTTTTGGTCATAACTGTGGTTGCCTAAGTCTGCTATAGTCTGTTCATTACTGTCATTTTCTTGTGTTTATTCATTTCATTTATTTTGTCAAAGGTCTTTTGTTTTTATTTTTGTTGTGGGATGATTGGTTTCTTTGTTGCGCCATATTCTTGTTGGTTCGACATATTTAAGATTAATTAAACTTAAAACTTGAGCTAAAGGATAAAGTAAAACACTAATTAACTATATTCATGGTGTGGGTTGTTCAGCAACAAGGAATTAAGTTTCTTTAAAACTTAATCCTCTTCATTTAGCTTCCTTAACTACTTAATCCTGCCGAACACCGGTTTCTTAGCGCGGATTAAGCTCACCTCTTTTTAGTCTTTTTCTGCCTGGATCTTAATCATCTGCTCAGACCTCAAGACACCACTACCCCTTTCTTTAGCTTTCTTATCTTTTACCACGGATTAAGACAACCGAACATCAGTCCCTTAGCGCTCCTTAAGCTCTTAATTCCTTGTTGTCGAACATTCCCGGTATGTAATGGCATGAGCAAGTAAGTTGAACCTTGCCAAACATCCCCGATATGTAATGCCCCGGTATAAATTGCAGGATCTAAGATGTAGAAATGAGAAATAGTTTTTTACAATTATATTATTTTAATGTCAACTGCTATGTGGAAGAGATTGTAGGTTCGAAATTGAATATTAAATAATTTGATGGTTTGACCTTTAACTTTTATTCAGATATTTATTGTATTTTATGTCAATCGATGCATTTCAAGCTTATTACCTGCGACAATGATATGAAAAATATAAACAGAATCAATAGAAAATACTTTGTAGCTTCTTTGTAGCTTAAAACTATGAAGAACCAACACATTTCAGAGCACCATTTTCTCCGAAGTGGTTATTGTCAATCGCTACGAAGAACCAACACATGTCGTTTAACCATGCGGGGCCCACAATCAAACATGTTTTGTTGCTCGTTATTGCTATTTTTTTCATTCTCTTTTGTTCCTATTTTTTTTTCTTGAGAAAAGAAACAATTTTGTATCTCACTTCGAGTCAACTGATTTATTTTGTATCTTTTAGAATATTGGTTGTGTGCAGGATCTGTGAACCGTTCAACATGATCTTCATATAAAAATTTACTTCTAGACTAAATTTTATATTTTTTTTAGAATATATTCATTACCCTTTTAAATAGATAGAATCACTTGATTTAAAGATTCTAATCTAGACCATTAAAATTTAGTGACTTTCTACCTATCTAAAAAATTCTAAAAATATAAAATTTGATCTACGAATACATTCATATTGATTTTATTTTGAACAATACAAATCGGCTGTTTGAACTTTAAAGACAAAAATATTAATCTATTTCCCTATGCGTAGTCCGGTAGCCTCACTCTTATTTTTGGTTAAAAAGGCCGAGGCCCAGCTTTATTACGAAACAAAGTTAATTTACACAACGGGGACTGAGTTCTTAGCAGAGCTTCCAGCCTACCAGCGGCAAAGCTCTCCAAAATGGAAACTAATTAAAATAGTTGTTATAAGAACCTAAACAGCAATATCAAAGGATGTCTTGCATGCAAACAAGCAACAAAATTGCAAGATTTTAGTTTGTAGTCTAAACCCTAACTACTAGTGCATATCTAGACCCTGCAATTAACTGAACTGTCCTGAGGTAGCCTCACTCTTATAGTTTTATATATATAACTTCTGGATCCTTCCAAGGGCAATGATGGCCACTTCCGGTAAGTTGAGTAGCGGGGAACCGAACTTACCGCCCATTTCTGCTTTGATTCAAAATTAATTAGACTGCTTATCATTAATTTATGTAATTAAATCAACTAATGCCCCTAGTTCTTTATTCTTGAGTTTTTTTAGCTGTTGTTCTCTCTCTCCTCTATGCTTTTTCTTCGATTTTGTACCATAGTATAAAAAAAAAATTGGACTGGATTTTGTGAGGCATAAAATCGTGTCATAAGATACAAGTGTTAATTCATCATCCAGAACATAAATGAACAGCACTCGCGATATATTCGGGTTTTATTCGCGTATTAAACGTGTTTTTTATGTTACCGAACTGAACTCCGTTTAAAAACGCAAAAAAACCTATAATACGTTTTATTCACAAAAAATGCGTATAAACGCGAATTACGAATAATCATGATAAAAACCGGCGGAACAAAACGCGAAATTTTTATTTAATTTTTCTTTTAAATTTTTTTTTTAACCAAAATTTTTAAATTTTTAATTTTTTTTTTTTTTTTCACAATTTGAAGCCCGGGGCAGTAAATTTTTAATCTCGCCGAACCTTTTCCAACATTT
>JAJGRW010000247.1:39821-74393 GCA_025461045.1 Carex parvula | reverse complement strand
ATGAGTTGTTGAAAGGAGGTCTGGGAGAATTGTTTTGATTCCACCTCCAGTTTTGTTGCTCAACCGGGTCCTTGGAGTAGGATCGGTTGAAAGGAGGCTTTGGGAAAAATGAAGGTTCGTTGTTTAGAGAACTTACCTGCTCGGTGCTCTCTTCGACCTCCGCCAATGGACATTGCTCATAGCTGTGTCTCTCATCTCCACACATGACACAGCTCTGCGGTTGTTGTTCGACTGCCTTCACACTCAGCTTGTCCATCGCCCTCTGCATGGCATCCATCTTGGCGGTCAAGGCGGTGATGTGATCGACCTCGAACTTGCCGCCACCTCTTGGTCGGGCGTTGTCGCGGCCGGACCACTGTTGGTTCTGTGCCATGTTGTCGATCAGGTTCATGGCTTCAAGAGGTTCGCGGGACATGAGTGCTCCACCTGCAACTGCATCTACATAAGAACGAGTGCTCTCAGTCAAACCATCATAAAATGTTTGGATCAACAACCAATCAGGTAAACCATGGTGTGGACAAGAATACTGCAACTCTCTAAACCTTTCCCAAGACTCATTTAGGGGTTCATCTACCAATTGCCTAAAGCTGGTCAGTTCGTTCCTTACCTTGGCAGTTCTTTTGTGAGGGAAAAACCTAGTCAAAAACAACTTAGATAATTCCCTCAAGTTGGTGATCGCCTTAGTAACGACCCTAACCATTTCTTGGCTTTGTCCCTAAGAGTAAAAGGAAATAAAGCAAGTTTGGTGTAATCAGCGGTTGCCCCATTGGTCTTGATGGTTGTGATGCATTCGAGAAAAGTTTGGAGATGAGCATGAGGATCCTCGTGATCCATGCCATAGAAGGTGTTCTGCTGAACCATGTTCACCACTCCTGGATTGAAGTTCGGTTGTTGTCCAGGAATTCTTGGCAACCTGATTGCTCCTCTGACATCTCCAGCTCGTGGCACGTTGAATTCTCGGAGTGTTCTTGGCATGAAGACATCCATCTCATCTTCCTCCGGGTCGGTCAGGACTTCTTCCCTGTCTCTTTCTCTTTCTCTTTCCTCCCTGTCTTCTCTGCTCGGATGTTCTGACATCTCTTCAACTCGGGTCGCGTGCGAGGTCACACGGGTCGCGTCTGATGTGATACGGGTCGCGTCAACCTCGGTGCGGGTCGCGTCAAGAGATGGCTGAGCAGTAACAGTCTCTTCTGGAGGAGTTTCGTCGAAAAGTGGCCCTCTGCTCCTCAGTTGGTATTTCAATCTGTATTTACCTGCAGGAGGAGGTTGTTCAAAAGCCAGTTTTCAGTTAAAGAAAAGAAAAATAAAAGATACAGATTAAAATCTAGATTAACTACGAAAAGCAAAAATTTAGAAAATGATTGGCGTCCCCGGCAACGGCGCCAAAAACTTGTTCGTGCCAAAATGAGGTGAACAAAGTTTCACTACAGACGAATCTGTAGCTCTTAAACCTTATAAACCTTCGACTCAGATCGCAAGTGCACAATCCTGTCGTGAAGTTTAGTCGGGTATCGATCCACAGGGACGACTCACTTTCTAAATTTCTACTCTACCCAGTTAGGTACTAGAAGTGTGAAAGTTGTGTGTTTGTCTAATCCTAAGTTTTGTAACGAATGTATGAACAAATAAACGAATGTATGAACAAATCCAATGAACAATGTATGAACAGAAATGAAACCAGTTAAATGTTTGTGTTTTGTACTATTGTATAAAAGGGCGTTTCAAGGGTTTCAGATTTCATCTTCAACTTTGCTGCTCTGGACCTGCCACGCGACCCGCATACTCTCGTATGCGACTCTTGTGACGCGACCCGCATGCGGCCCGCGTGGCCCTCAAGCACTCTGGACCTGTCACGCGACTCGCAAGCTCTCGCTTGCGACCCTTGTGATGCGACCCGCATGGCCTCTTGAGCTGAGTCTGCACATGTCAGAAACTGGTTGTTTAAATCGTGTAAGGCTAGATTGACCGTACCTAATGTCACTAAACCTCAACTCTCGTGTGTTGGCTTAGCAGACCTAGTTTGGAAATGCAATTTCACCTTCCTAGGTTTAATCAAGCTGTTTGATCTAAACCTAAGTTCTCAGTTCTGTTTACTAAAGGTATCCACAAGTGGAACAAGTGGAAATTTCACCTCTCGGCTACTATTGACCTAACCTTTCGGATCTCAGACCTACCTCAAGTACTTAACCTAATTTGCAAGAATGTCAAGGCCTTATTACAAGAAGAAATACCAAAGGCATTCAACAGTAGACAATCAAGAATCAATCAAGCAATTTAGATCAAGCAATCTCAAATAATACAAGAATCAAAGAAACACGAAATAACAATCAGAATCAATCCATGTGCATAATCAAACAAAGTATCAGACTACAATCCAAACTCCTGAAACTACAAATCTACTCAGACATGAGCAAAATCAAAATAGAAGAGAGAAAGAGAATGCAAATCATGATGAGAGATGGAGGAGTGAAGAGGATCGAGGCTTCTGGAATCTTCTTCTCCAAGTCGTGGCTCCAGATCGGCTCCAGATCGCCTCTCCTCTTCCCTGGCGCCAAGCTCTCGGTTCAAAACCGATCAGATCTGTTTTCTGTGAAAAATCATGGATCCCCTTTCCTGTGCCAGGCCTTCTGTATATATAGGTTTCTTAACGGGCCTCAATTGGGCCTGGCGCAGTTAAGTCGACGCGACCCGCATGAGATGGCACGCGACCCGCGTCAGGTAGAACTGATGTGCGCAATGAGGGTCGCGTCTGAGGTCGTGTCTGGGCTGCGATGCGACCCGCGTCAGGTGGGACGCGACTTGCGTGGGGGAAGGTCAGAACTCTTCATGTTTTCGCCTATTTCCTGCAAATCAACCACAAACTGCAGCAGTACCATATTCTATTGATTTTCAATGTAAACTATGCAATTTAGTGATCAAAAACATAAGGTCTGGTCTGAAAATAGGTCGAAATAATAGATCAAATATAAAGACATCAGGTTTCTAAATTCATGTTTGCGTTGATGGGGTTTCTAAGCCGAAAGTATCATTAAGGGTCATTTTCGTGAATTAATGACGTGCCTAAACAATTCGGGTTTCACGATTAAATTCTTCACCCTAGCTATCTAGACCATAAACATAGGTTAGCCTAGTTTATCTCTAAATACCGATACTTCACGATTAAGTCATTCATACAATATTTGGTTCAATTCTAAGGGTCCCAATCAAATATGAGGCTTCACGAAGGCCTTTTCGCACACCCTAAAATAATTATTCCATTTGGGTACCTGATCTTTTATATTTGACAAATGGATGAACTACTTAAATAATTTTAAATATCTATAAACTAATACAAATTAATATAATGTCATTTTATGTTCAAATTTTCAGATCAAAGAAATAGCATTTTGCGGTCATGGTCATGACTGGTTTTGACCCATGAATTAAAGCCCAATAATTATACAACTTCATATGACATAAGTTAATAAAAAAACATGCAGATGCATTTCCTAAGACTACCAAAATTTTCCACACAAATCAAACAGTAAGGACAGACAGTCTGCAGGGGCAACACGGTAATTTGGTTTCAACTAAGGTTTCAACACTCAAATCAAATTCATTAATAATATAACTTCGTTGCCATGAACAAATCGTGCACGTTCAGCACAGGTCTACAATTGAAGAGTATCAGTCATGTAGGAGAACATACTTGTACCTGGTCTGTACTGACTTAGCAAGTCTGATCTAGCATAACGGCACCAATAAAAGTTCAACGAAACCCCAAAAGGAGATAGAAAAGAGCATGAACAAGCAAATTATATTTTATGCATTGTAAAGGAAATGCAACCTTGTAATAAGGTGACAGAGAAAAGCAAAAAGAACCAGATAAAAGAAAAAAATTAGCAAAGCAGTATGTACAAATAGTGTCCTTCCAACAGCCTGGCTTAGAATACCCATTTATAACACTGGTATCTGTTAAAACATTAGGCGTGATACCTTTAACAAGCATTACATTTAACAGCTCTTCAACCTTATCCATCAACCCTTTCTTGCATAGACCATCAATTACTGTAGTAAAAGTAACTATATCTGGTAAATAACTCTCGGAAAACATATAATTTAGTATATCCTCTGCCTTTTCAGTTTGCCCCATTCCATGACAATACTGCATGTCACAGTATCCGGTAATATCCCCTTTGGGACCATCTCACTCAGCAACTCCTTTGCCTTTTCTAATTTGTCCATCTTGCAAAACCCATGAATAGTGTGTTATAACTAACAATACTAGGTTGCAAACCTCCAGAAATCATGTTATTGTGCAATTCCTCTGCCTTTTCAGGCTCTCCTTCGCAGTGGGGCCTGATTGTAACCAATTACTTTGTCTCGGTCTAAATCTTACTGCACTCTTTTTGGCAATGTAAGCCCTCTTGTATCTCTCCCTCCATGACATAGCCGTGTTGTCATTTAAACTATACCATGACATAACCGTGTTGTCATTCAAACTATTACCGATTTCCCGTTCCATTTTTTGTCTCCACAAGTTCTCGTCAAGAGAAATGTTCCACATTTCCTTACATGTGGTACCTATGCGCACCACATCAGCACCCGGTAAAAGGTCCATGATCTTAGACTTTGCGTCCATTGAAAGAAACATGAAGCAAGGAGGCAGTGGCAGACCATTTTTTAGGCACAAATCTATCATTAGTGGTAGAGAGACCCCGTCTTTTAACGCCCTAAATATCTCCATGAGCTCTTGTTCTGATTCACGACTCATGGAATTCAAATCCAAACTGAACAAAGTTGCGACCTTTTCCAAGTCAAAGCAGAGACGGTAGAAATCGAGATTGACCCCGGTTACATAACCGTATATTGTTACCAAGTTGCCCAGCACGGAAAATTTCGAAACTGCAACTTTTTCATTAAGTGCCTGAACCTGGTCCACAAAATCTGAGATGGTGTATTTAAGGCAGAGAAAGGAACCTTGCAATGACCAGACGGGGGAAATTCAGCCCGGCTCCATTAAGAAGAGTGAAGCCCGCATCCAATAAGGCCGCATGGGTAAGCATTACAACCCGCCTAAGTAAACCAGCATCCTCCTCCGTCTTAATTTCCATTCCTTCCACGGAAAACCAGGAATAAAATGGGTATTATCAGATTCCTCCAAGGCAGCTGGACCCGCATTGACTTCCATTGGGTTCACCATGGTTTCCTTATTGGGGTTATCAATTCGATTACTAAAACTTGAATTAGTGCCCAAATTGGAAACATGAGGTATGGAGTTGGGAACTTGAGCTAGGGTTTGGGGAAACGGGGAGACAGAGAAGAAGACTAGATCACCTGATGTGAGGCCGAGAGAGGAGAGAGGATCGGTAGCGTTGGAAGCAACCAACTTGTCGGTTTGGTTGAGAGAGAGATGGATTGAATCAGGCACGATGGGGTTAGGGTTAGTAGAAGTGGCAGCGAGAGAGGCTGCAATTAGGGAACAGAGAGTCCTAAAATTACAATGCATACAAAACACCAATAAAAATAGAGAACAGAGAGTTGTAATTGAGAGTCAACCCCCGCTTTCTCTCAAATGACCGCAATCCATTGTTGTATTTGTAGTTTAGTCTCATCCTTTAAACGATGAACACTCTTTTCGTCTCCCGCAAATGTTCTTCGGTTCCTCTCCCGCCACAATGCCCACACTCCCGCTGCCCACATTGCATCCCACCTAACACATGCCTCCTTATTCCCCGGCCGCCTATGGGATACCCAGAATTTCACCACTGTTGAGATAGGTCCCGTGATCCTTGTAATGTCCATGTCCTGAAACAAGCTCTCCCAGAAAGTTTTGGCATAAGGACATGAGAAAAATATATGATCCCTGGTCTCTTGACCGACATCTCCGCACAGCACGCAACCATATGTTACGTTGCATCTCCTCCTACCAGAATCTGCTGAGTGAGTATTTTGTTCTGAATTACCACCCACAGAAAAACTCTAACCTTGTACGGTGCCTTTATTTTCCAAAGGAACTTGTAGAACGGGCACATGAAACCCCTGTTTTGCATGATGCCGTAGACAGAGGCCGTAGTAAAAGTACCACTCTCCGTCCATCGCCACGTTAGAGAGCCATCATTTGAATTGCCGATATGACCAACAACGGTATGAGATCTTGAAGACTTTTCATGCAAAAAGAGTCGATCTGTACCGTCGAAAGATGGGCGACAGTTTGGATGCCATACAAATGATTAATAGTCATTGCCCAGTGTCCGTGCAGTTCGTTCTCGAGCTTCCATAACCACTTCAAAAGAAGTGCTCATTCTGCGTGGCAAGACTCATGATTCCCATGCCCCCATTCGACCTTAATGAACACACCCTCTCCCAGTGACAGTTAATACCCTTGCACTCCTCATTCAACTTACGTTTCATTTCATATTACTTCTGCATTATTTCGGTTTACATTGCTTGGTATAAAATTTTACGGTGGTCAATATTTTAATCATTTCATCGACAAACACTTGCTTGATTTGTTTTTTGTAGTAACCAAACAAAACTCAATATCTAAATTAATGATTATAAGGGAAGCATGAATTGAACAAGAAAAGAATGATTACAGAAAAGTTATAAAGAACATAAGTATATAGTTTGGTACAGGAAGATATTGATGCCATTGATTTTATAAATGAATTTTCACATTGACGAAATTTCAATTTCTCCCATCAAAATTTCAATATATCTTATTTGTCTATCGAAATTTGAAATTCTTTCATATTTTTATTCTTCTTATTTTAACTGAAATAGTCTTATCTAATTAATCATTAACTTTTAATTAGAAAATAAAAGTAACATTTTTACCTTCTCAATGAATATGACACATTCTCTCCTCTGCTTTTTGTTACAAAGGAAACCACTTTACCCTTCTTATTAACTCCAGTTTTTCGCTTTTAAGCTTGTATATTTGTAATAATGCAGTGCAGTTGTTTTCCAATATTGTTCAACAGAACTACACGACTGCAATTGTTTTTTGTTTTTTTAAATTAAAACCGGAAACAACACATTCAACACAAATTAATTTGTCAAATTAAATTAACATTAGTAAATAATATTTGGGTCACAACTGACAAGGTATGATACAATTTTTTATGTGCACACGTGTGTAAGAAAGCAAAAGGTACATAAATAGCTCAGACTATTGTCATTTTTCAAACTTGTATCCCCATATGTCTCATATCCCCATATTTTTGGAACAGACTATTGTCATTTTTTGCTTGTTCGTGCTATTCAAAAATATTAAATGCTGAATTTTTCTGCAGACCCGGAACCTGTTAACCCGCTATGCAGATTCCAGGACAGGAATCGGCTTGTGAATTATATCTAGGTTAAAATGAATTTTATTCTAGTGTTTGTCATGTAAAGTATCGAGTGTGCAGCAGTTGTGCCACCTTGTGTACCAGCTCAGTGTCAAGGTTGTGACAGTGGAACTAGAGCAGGGTTAAATTGTTCATGGGTTGTGGGTTGTGGGTTGGTTATTGGGAGATCAATAATTAAATTTACAGCTGCTTCAGGTAGAAGACTAAAGTTAGTGCTTAACTAGTGATCTAATGCGTAGAAAACGTTGAAAATAAAGAAACTAAGTGCAAAACATTACATAAATCTGACAACTTAAGTGAAGTTCCTATTGCATAATCAGAAATATTACACAATCTTGATACTCATCAGTTCATTTAGTAGAAGGTGAACTCAAATTTCAATGGAAAACAAGAGCAATAAGAAAATTGAGCGTCTTGAGTAAAACTGTCGGCCTGACATGAACGATTGTTATCAAGCCAGGAATCCACATTTTCATCCATTTTTCTCAGTTAAATCTAGGTTCAAATGAATATAATTCTAGGTGTTTGTTTTGCGAAGTTTATATAAACCAACCTATATAATGTCATTCTATGTTCAAATTTTCAGACCACAGAAATAGCATTGTGGTCATGGTCATGACCAATTTTTAAACTTATACAACATATGGCATAAGTTAAAAATACACATGCAGATGCATTTCCTCAGACAACCAAAATTTTCCTCACAATTCAAACAAAAGGAACAGACAGTCTGCAAGGGAAAAATGGTAATTTAGTTCCAAATAAATTTCAACAGTCAAATCAAATTCATTAATCATGAATTTTGTTGATATGTTCACTAATTTCAGCATTATAACTCATTTCCCGAGTTCTTCCAATCATTCTTCAAAATTTTGTGAAACTTGGTTATTATGCACATTCAGCACAGGTCTACGACTGGAAAGAGTATCAGCCATGAAGGACAACATACTTGTACCTGGCACCAATACAAGTTCAATGAAACCCCAGAAGGAAATAAAAAAGAGCATGAACAATCAAATAAGATGTTGTGCATTGTAAAGAAAATGCAACCTTGTAATAAGGTGACAAAGAAAAGCAAAAAGGAACAAAATCAAAGAAAATATTTAGCAAAGCAGTATGTACAAATAGTTCAGTTAATAATATAGCAACTAACCAGCTCACTTAAAGTACAAATAGTTCATTTAATAGCTCAACATGATTGGTTGCTTGAATCATCAGTCTTACCTATTATCTGGTCCATGAGATCTCTCACATCATCAACTCGCCCCATATCTAAAAGCGCTTCTAATATTGAAGAGCAGGCAGTTAAATCGGGTTTTACCCCTTCTTGCTTCATGCTTCTCAGCATGCACATAGCATCATTTACTTTTCTGTTCTTGGCATATGCTTTAATCAAGGAATTATAAGTTAATTAATCTGGTGCTACATTATTTAGCAGCATACTATCCAGGATATTCATCACATCAGTTGCATAACTGAGAAGTAAAATTTGATACGAAACAGTACCCGGCTTTATCCATGAGAATATTGCATGTCACAGTGTTCGGTAATACCCCCTTTGAAACCATCTCACTCAGCAACTTCTTCACCTTTTCTAATTTGTTTATCTTGCAAAACCCATTTATAAGAGTGTTATAGGTCACAACATTAGGTTGAAGCCCTTTAGAAGCCATGAGATGCAGGAGTTCCTCTGCCTTCTCAATTTTTCCTTGCTTGCACAGTGCATCCATGACAGCACTGTAAGCTATAACATCTGGTTCAATGCCTTTGGAAATCATGCACTGCTGCATTTGTGCTGCCTTGTCTAGCAGCCCTTTCTTGAACAGCCCATCTATGAGAGTGGTATAGGTCACAATATTAGGTTGAAGCCCTTTAGAAGCCATATGATGCAAGAGTTCCTCTGCCTTCTCAGTTTCTCCTTGCTTGCACAGTGCATCCATGATAGCACTGTAAGTAACAACATTTGGTTCAAGACCTCTGGAAATCATACACTGCTGCATCTGCGTTGCCTTGTCTAGTAGTCCTTTCTTGCACAGCCCATCTACGAGAGTGGTATAGCTCACAACATTAGGTCGAAGCCCTTTAGAAGCCATATGATGCAAGAGTTCCTCTGCCTTCTCAGTTTCTCCTTGCTTGCACAGTGCATCCATGATAGCACTGTAAGTAACAACATTTGGTTCAAGACCTCTGGAAATCATACACTGCTGCATCTGCGTTGCCTTGTCTAGTAGTCCTTTCTTGCACAGCCCATCTACGAGAGTGTTATAGCTCACAACATTAGGTCGAAGCCCTTTAGAAACCATGTAATCCAGGAGTTTCTCTGCCTTGTCAATTTGTCCAATCTTACACAGCCCATTCATAAGAGTGCTATAAGAGAAGAGATCAGGTGTGCAGCCCAGCTTAGGCATTTTATCGAGCACTATAGCTGCAGCTTCACGGATCCTATTATCCTTACAAAGACCCTTCAGTAATGGATTGAAGACACCAGGAGTGAACCCCGGTCCCTCTTTAAGAAACCTTCCGAGTAAAACAAAAGCTAATCGGACCCGATTTACTCGGGTACAGCAGTCAATCAAGATATTATACGTGTAGACATTGGGTGATATCTGTTTAGATTGAGTCAATCGGTTAAAGAGGGAAAACACAGTGGCGTAATGGTTGGTTAAGTTGTTCATGCGAACCAGAGCTGCGAAGAGATTGTTAAAGGGATAGATGGATGGTGGCGGGGTATTGGTGGCCAGCAGGAGGTCAAACAGGTGACGTGCTTCAGGGACAGTAAGGGTGCCCGATCTACAGCGCTCTCTTACTAGGTTTTCCAACTGGCGGGTTGTCATGGCACGGGATAATTTAGATGGTTTGAAGAGAGAAGGAGAGAATGGAAATGACAGAGAAAGGAAAGGAGAGGAAAGGGAATTGTGATTCTCGCCGAGTCGGAGAGAGCGAAGCAAGAAGCTTGGCTACTGGCTACCAGTACCTGGAGCGTATTCTATTTACTGGAAACATTATTGGGCTTGGCCCGCATAATGATGCTTCTTTTGGAGGAGACTACATATTTGGAATAAAATCTTTGCATAAAAAAATATTAATGAATCATCGTTTATGAAATAGGATTATAGGAATGATCACAGTTTAAAATGGGAAATTTATAAAAAAAAATCTTCGCGACATGTTTCATAAATAAAAAGTGCGCGCATCATATTTAACAGAAAGTTATTAGTTACATGTATATATGATAATATTAACAATAAACAACCTACGGGTTTCTTCTTTAAACAAAATAATAAATAATTAATAGGCATTTTTTGTTTTCTATTTTTTTGCTTCTGTGGATCTTATAGGGGAAAATGCGTGCTTGGAAACCATCGATACAAACACACTGTACATCTGATCCTGGGCTGGTTTTGATCAGATCTAAGATTAATTACAATAGAACACAAATGCAATCAAGGAGCATTTTTTCAGTTATAGAAACTCATTGTTGTAAATTTATTTAGATAAAAGACGAGACAAGCTTAATTTATAAAGTAATCCGATAAAAAATTGAATTTGAGAACAAATATATACATTTATCTAAAAAATTATAAAACAACAACAACTAGCTCTTTATTTCAACTCTATGGTTTCAAAATAAGTAAAATAATGCATAAAAAATATTCCCTTTCTAAACGGTTTATTTTATCTAACATTTATAAATTCATTTATAGACGATATACCTTGTTGTACTACTGTAATATAGTATTTAACATTTATAAATTTATTTCATTAGGATTATGTTTTAAACAAAATATTCAATATTAAACTCAATTTACTAACAATGAACAGAAACATTTTAGAAACAAGTACGAGCACAGTTGGGGGACCGGCGCACAGAAAATGAGCACCTTTACCTAGCTTGAAAAGCAAATGTTGGTATCTCAAAAACATATTTGGACAAAGTTGACACATTAATTACAACAATGGACACATAGCAAGATGCAAATAGATATTGGTACTGAAAATGAAAATATCATTCAAACCCCGCCATTTGCTGAGACAAGTATGTGATGGTACTGAGACAGAAATATGGTATACACCAGAATAAGCATACATGTCTAAACCATACCATACTGGTACGGTGGTACCATCACCATACCATTCTGCATAAAAGTTCTAAAATGCAAGCTTAAAACAACAAAAACGCATTCAATTTTAGTCCAGATTTTACCCAAATTTCCAAATTATTTTGACAAATTGCATAGAATATGACCGAAAAATTGCACTTGCTTTATCATACAAATGCATATCAGTACCAGTACTAACTTCTATAGTTGTAAACAAGTATGATAAATATTTGCGTACCAGTACTAACTAATACATATCAAACTTTTCTTAATTACAAAAGCTCAATCATACAATGTTCAAGGAGAAAATTAGAAAAAATAAAAAACTTTTAACAGAATCATATTTAAGTCAAAATATGCAAAAGTAAACAACTAGAGTATGCAAGAATACAAGTTGTACCAGTAAAAACCCATATCAACCAATAAGTTGTACTAGTACATTATGTTGGGTAACGGTGTACTCTTGTTAAGGCTTACGGTGCGGAAAGAACGTAAAATTCAAAATTTTACTTCTACCGTAAGATTAGAATTAAAAGAGGTACGTCGGAAAGACCACCGAAAGTTCATTTTTCAGTCTTTCCCTTGACATAACCTTTTAATCCTTTGAGGATCTACTTCCCGATTGACTTCTAAAATAATATTTATTTAACAGTTAAATAAATATAGATAACATTTATACCGTGTATCCAAATTCCAATTGGATTGAAGTCGCGTCTCGTAGCACCAGACGTCTGATGCCTCTATCGGTTGTCCACCAGGAATAACCAGAGAGCGGTTATTTCTTTTGCCAGAAATACTATAATCGCGTTTTTCGCAAATACACTATTCACGAAAGGCGAAAACACTATTCACAGTTTCGCAAAAGATGATTCAGATTGACGGCAAAATACCGCGTACTTCGCAAAAACACTATTCACAAATCCCGAGAATACTATTCACCGCAAACACTATTCACGACTCGCAAGATATACGTAATCAAATTACGTATTCTTTCTTTTCTCTCGAAAACACTATTTGAGAGGAAAATATTATAACCGAATCGAATCGAGTCGAATCAGATTTCTATATTTTTCTCTACCCCTACTCCTCTATTTATAGCCTTTGAAATGTTGTAAAAAGACCAAAATACCCCATGAATAGTAAGGAGGTTCTTGCAAGCTGCTTGCAGGGAGGTGCTTGCTGCGATAAATTTATACAACGTGTCGTACACGTTTATAAATTTAATGTGTTTAAGCTTGTCATCTCTATGACATTTATTTATTAATTATAACATTTATAATTAATCAAATAAATTAATTCTCTGATTACTTTCCTATTGGTGTGACCCGATAGGATCTGTATTATGTTGGCAATAGAATTAAAACTCATTTTAATTCTATAAATCATAAGCGGCACCTGACAGAATGCATTATGACTATCCAATTGACACAGATGATCTTGTACAATACAATATCACGATCCAGTAAACAATTTACTCGTGTTAATTCTTATGTCTCATAGTTTCAGATCAGTTTCAAGGTAGGTACATGTCATCCTTGCAAACTTAATCTTTTCTCGATCTTAAGTAGTTTTATCAAATATGATTAACTCTTTAATCATACCGCACGCTGATAACCCTACTTTATCAAGAGGCCTAGTAATACTATTACTCGTATTAAATACGAGGGACAATATTATTCTTGGTGAACATCTCTCCTCTGCAAAAGTCATGTATACTGAAGTGTCATTGTTATAACTACTTTTTACGGATAGTGTTAAACAGCACTCACGAATATACATTTCTTATGTAGGAAACGACGAACCACCTCATACTTTAGAATTTAACACTAAATGAAAACATTAATGACACGAACACATTTCCGTATAATATTTCATTGAGGGTCTGTCAAATACCATGTTCTCTAACATGTATCTATGTAATTAAAATGACAACTCTTTGTCTATGGTTTGTAAAACTTAACCATCATTTAATCCACATACTAATCTTTAATTAGTTAATTAGTGTTCTTTGCTAATTACCTCGGTCAGTGACTATTTAAGAGTATTTATCATCTATTATGAAGTTTTACAATTTCAAGTCATGAACTCGAAATGATTCATAATCCGATAAAATTCAAAGAACAAAATGATAATTTTATTAATTATCTATTACATGAACAAAATATATAGAATAAAATTATCCTTTGATTGACTTCTAGATTATTACACTAATAATCTCCCGCTTAAGCTAGAGCCAATCATATTGCCCTGCTAATTATACAAGTCTCTATATTCTTTAAGATCTCATAGATCCCAAGAAAATCTCACAGCCAATTGCCTATGCGTCTCAGACCCATAGCATCATTATGCATCTCATGCTTGGCTTGAGGAAGAGACTTTGTAAGTGGATCAGCTGTGTTGCTGATTGTGTCAACCTTACAAATCTTTACATCACCTCTGTTTACGATATCTTATTTCAGGTGATAACGTCTTATTTTTACCCGAGTCGTCACGGTCGGTTTGGAAACTTGTATCGGTGTAACATTTACAACGAGTTCAGAATCACCGCCGTAGATAAGGATCATATCCTTAGTCCTTCTCGAGTACTTAAGGATATTCTCTGCAGCGTTCCAATGTTCCAAGCCTAGATTAGCCTGATATCTACTCGTTACACTCAAAGCGTATGAGACACCAGGGCGAGTGCACAACATGGCGTACATGATAGACCCAATAGCCGAAGCATGTGGTACTCTACTCATCACGCTTCGCTCATCAGTTGTCATAGGACACTGAGTCTTGCTAAGCTGAACACCATGCGACATTGACAAGAATCCCTTCTTGGAATCCTACATGCTGAACTGATTCAGCACTTTATCAATGTACGTGCTTTGACTCAATCCTATGAGTCTCTTTGATCTATCTCTATAGATCCTTATGCCTAGTATATAGACAGCATCGCCCAAGTCTTTCATTGAGAACACTTTCTTTAATAAAGACTTGGCTAATTTGAGAAAAGGAATATCGTTCCCGATTAGGAGTATGTCGTCTACATATAAGATTAGAAAAGCGATGGCACTCCCACTAGTCTTCCTTTACACACAAGGTTCTTTTTCGCATCTGACGAAGTCAAACTTTTTGACTTCTTCGTCAAACCGAAGATTCCAACTCCGTGATGCTTGCTTCAATCCATAAATGGATCTAAGAAGCTTGCACACTTTCCCAGCATTCTTTGGATCTTCAAAACCTGAGGGCTGTATCATATACACGTCCTCTTTTAAGTTTCCGTTTAAGAAAGCAGTTTTGACATCCATTTGTCATATTCATAATCATGAAATACAGCAATTGCTAGGAGTATCCGTATTGACTTAAACATAGCCACGGGCAAAAAAGTTTCATCATAATCAACTCCTTGAATTTGTTTGAAACCTTTCGCTACTAGCCGTGCTTAGTAAACAGTCAAATTACCATCCATGTCTGTTTTCCTTTTGAAAACCCACTTGTTTCCTATGGGTTTTACCCCATCAAGTGGTACGACTAGGTTCCAGACCTGATTGTTGTACATGGATTGCATTTCGGATTTCATGGCCTCCAGCCATTTATCGGAGTCGGGCCTATCCATTGCTTCCGCATAGGTCAGAGGATCTTCAGTGTCAAACACTGAGACTTCGTGAAATCCCATGTACCTCTCAGGTGCATGTACTATCCTTTCTGACCTTCGTAGGACTCGTGCTTCCGGCTGTTGAACTTCATCCACAACTATTTGCGGGTTCAGTTCTACTTCAACTTGCGTTGAAGTATTTGAGCTCGGGACTTATACACTTTCACTTCCCCCAGAGATGGGTGTCGTACTTGTAGTACATCTTTGAGTGGTTGGTCGAATGCAATTTCCATTCTGACCTTAAAAAAGTGTCTGCCCGCAATATAGCCCGGTACCGGGTCGGAGATGGCCTTCCCCACCGGCCGAGTTACTAATGCGACCCCAGCCTCAGTTAATGAATCAAGAGGGATATTATGGTATTGAACCCAGAGCTCACCTGTGAGGATCTCCGGGTTCATTGCAACTTGGGGAGACTTGCACGGGGCCGTAGCAACCAGGTCTTGGCAGTAGAACCACGGTCCCTCATCTAGGATCCTTTGGTAGTCCGTCCTGTCGGAGAGCTTCACCTGGTACACCCCCTTTTCCAGCTGTTTGAAAGTTGCCTCTGGTCTGATATCCCAAATCCGTCGCATTTGTTTTTCGAACTGGTCATGGAAAACCAAGCGATCGGTGCAGACCCTCACTATTGCGCACAAGTCCCAGTTCCTTGTTGTTGAAGCTGCTGTAGGGATTACAACGGTGGTTTGACTTGAGCTTGCTTCAGTTTGTAGACCAGCGAATTTATGAATCAATTCTTCATCAGACACCTCCATGGCTAAGTTGGGTGGTTTGGATTTTGCGGGAGAGAGGTGTTGGGTTTGAACTGTATGAATGTGTGGAGTGTTAGTATTCGGTTGTGTTTGAGCTGTGTGAATCTGTTTCGTGCTTATGGTTAGGGTGGATGGGTGTGGGCCTAGAATAGAAGGCTGATTTAGGTTATTGGGCGTTTGCTTTGGGCTTGGGGTAGGCGTTTTGTATTGGATGTTGATTGGCTGGAAGTTTCCATTGTCCTTGCTGTAACGGGCTGGGGATGCAGACTTTGTGCTGCCATGCAGTCTGGGTTTGCAGGCCAGAGAATCAGAATTTTGTTTGGATGTGTGGTGCGTTGGGCTATAGAAATTGGGTATGTGGTATTTTTTCATTTGCTGGCTGATTACGTGCAACCTATTCATCTGCACACTCCTGTGGGGTTTTTGGGTTTTTAAACGCGCTTGGCCTTTAGGTCGTGTGACAAAAGGTCGTGTGGCAAAAAGTGTATGGGATGGGCACACGGTTAGCCGCAGAGTTGTTCTGAATGGTTTAGGAGGGGCCAGAGACTCAGGTTCTGAATATTCCAGGAAGCAGTCTGCTTTTTTTCCGTAGTGTCAGGATTATGAGTAGTGGGTAGACTTGGTGCATTTTCCTCTTCCGTGTGCCAGGCCAAAGAAATCCCTAGCCCTCCCAAATCCGCCTGAGATCCCGCGGCCGGCTGTGATGCCAAGCTCCCGAGAGTGTTGTGCGCCCTTATTAGGGATTGCCGGACCTCACTATCCATATTCTGGGTGTGGATTGTCGGTTCTTGAGTGCCGTCCACCGTGGTCATAGAACCCCCTGACATCGGCCCGTAATATGGACTGTCCGGCGGTGGCTCACCCATCTCCCACCCGATAATCGAGATCCAGTATTTAGTCCATTGTAACTCGTTGTGCACTATCATTAGTGGGGGTATTAGTGCTGGGTCGAAACACCGTACTGTTATTCGGAGAGTTGCTCTGTCAGGGCCCCTGATGTTATCGTCGTCTACATACAGGAGTTCCTCAAACCCAGAGGTGAATAGCCAGAAATAGTAGTGATGCCAGAAATTGGTTGGGAAGTTGTGCACTCGGAAGTATACTCTGTACGAGAGTGGCCCCTGTCGCCATCCATGATTGTAGTGCAGAGACCAATAGGACAGGTAGACCCTATGCTGTACCGCCCATATGAGTAGTTCATCTATAACATCGCCTCTATCTAAGAACTCAAGTAGTCGAATTAGGTGAGTGTCGTGCGAGAGCCGCTGTAGTTGATAATCATCCGTTCGACCTCCGTAGACTCTTACTAATTCAAATTGAATGAGAGAGGGGTCATTGTTCTGTGCTAGGTGGTGAAATCGGGCCTTTAGAGTGTGCCTTGCATTCTGGGAGAGAAGGAAGCTATGCTTGATGGTTGGAAAGTAGACCGGGGAGTTGTTGCCAAATACCCACATTGCGTATGGATATGGATCGTCCATAGCTGTGGAGGGGAGAGGAAAGGGGAGGAATGGGGAGGAGAGGGGAGGAGAGGGGAGGAGGAGAGGAGGAGGGTTTTTGCGGGTAGAAGAGGAGGAGAGGGGAGGGGAGATGCCTGCTTTCATTCATTGATCTCAGAGCTCTATTTAGTTCACAATTAAAATAAAAGTGTAAGGTGAAGCATTTATATACTCCAACCTCTTGTTCAATACAAAGTCACGTGATGAACTTGTTCCGCTCTCTAGGAAAGAAAAAAGAATATTTTCAGAATATTTTCGGAGAGCGAACTTGTTCAATACAAAGTCACGTGATAAACATTCGGGTTATTGTCCGCTTCATTTCCGTTTTCAGATAGATCTGGATATCCACTCCGTTAATGGGTTATGAAACATATCCGTGTTCGTATAGGGTCCGGATCCCCTAAAGTAACTCAATCTTTGAATTTTGGATCGAGACCGTCCGATTTGAATTCGTCGCTCGAGATTGTCTCAGGATTCAATTTCGTCGTCGGGATGTGTGCGCTCACTTCGGAGATGAATTTTCGCGGATTCGAATCGGACGGTCTCAATTCAAAACCCAAAGATTTACTTCACTGGATCCGAATTCGTTCGAATCCGGGTCCTGTTCACTTTATTCAATTAATATCCGGATCCGTATATGTTCTAAACAAAACTATAAAATATTTTTTTCAAAAAGCTAGCCAAATGTTTAAAAAATAATATTTTTTATTAAAAGTAACTTGTTCAATATTTTTTTAAACACACAAATATTAATCATATTTTTCATAACTATATACTAAAAACAACTAATTTATTATTAAAATAGTTACTATGTGTATCCGAAAAATTGGTTGAAATGATTAGGCTGTGTACTCATCTTCTTTTGGAGATACATGCAAAAATAACCCTTAATATTTAAAAAAAAAATCCTCTTTTGTTACAATTTTTTTTAAATTTTCTGTGTAGACTGCATTTTGTTGCATTTTGTCAGATGGAAACGAGAGAAATGATTGTTCGTCTTCTCTTTTTAAATGTTACATTACATTATTATCCTGGTTTTCAAACAACTATTTTATTTTGGTAATATTCGTTCAAATATCAAACATCGAATTATAACTTTCGGGTCTCAAAATTTGTAAATTCACTTATCAGCATTAAATAGACGCTAACAAACTTTATATGCCTTAAAAATAAAATAGGCCTAACAAAAAATTTTGTGTACCAGTTGGTGGGCATTATACATCATGCAACAACTTTTTCTTAAAAAAGTTTTTCTTCGCCCCTTAACTAGCATCAAATGGACTGAAATATAATTTGTTGTGGTAGTTATATATAATAGAATCTCTAATAAAGAAAAATTTTCAGTGCATTAAAATGCTGAGATATATGATCAAAATCAAAGGTAACAATAAATTGTAAGCTTGGAATTTGAGGACATGACTCTCATTTTTCTTGAAAAAAAAAGTTTAATTATAAGCAACATGTTATTGTTTACAATCGACGATCACAAAATCGAAGGTACAAATAAATTGTACTTCTATTTTTCTCTTCTTTTAGAATTCTACTCCTTCCAACATAAGATCACAAACAAAAATTTAAAGAGTATTTTTGTCCATTCAATTTTTAAAATAATTAAATAAATGAAAAAGATATCAGATAAAATGTTAAATAAACAAAAACTTAACAATAAGACGAGAAACACCGAAAATTCTCTATTTGACCAACGGGTAATGATTGAATCCAAATGATATGTATGCAGAAAGACTTTGGAACCGTTAGATTCCAATCGGACAAGCAACGTTTTTCACAAAAAAAAAGTATTATTTATATGCCAACAATTCTGGACGCTAGATTCATAATCAAACCGCATGTATTCTTCACTAAGAGCATTAAAACCACTGCGCATTGGATAGAATCTCTGTTGCTTTTCTCATAGAAAAGGTGAACTTTAATTCGCATCCTCTGAGTTGGGTGTGAGACCTATCATATTTCTCTGTAGATTGATCCATACAGTCAATCGTCTGGCATGCAACAAATAACCTAAATGAGCGCTTGAACATAACAAGATTCGCGTTTTATTCGCGTTTAATTCGCGAATAAAACGTTTTTATGAGATTTCCGCACCGAACAGCGAACTATTCGGTTGACCGAATCTTTGACCAATAAAACGCGGATTTTACGAATAAAACGCGAATTTTACGAATAAAACGCGAATTTTACGAATTATTCGCGTTTTAACGATTTATTCACGATATTTAAACAAATTTTTTTTTTTGCCACTGTGCCCAGTGCCCAAGAAGCTAGCTAGGCCACGAGTCTCTTTAATGACTCACTGACCCCGTCCAAGCTGTATCTATCCCTCAGCACCTCACTTCTTTTATAGAAACCTTAGCGCTCCCAGAGCTTTTTATCTTGCATGTGGGACTAGGCAGGCAGCAGAATGGAAAAGCAGTACAAAGTAGAAACTAGAAACCGGACACAAGGTTTTTGATTGGGAGAGGTCAACAGTCAATACTTCTTTTTAAGGCTTTTGTATATTGATGGGCCTAATCTCATATTATATAAAGGAAGTCCAAATTCTAAAACTTTCAGTCCACACAAGTCTCATATTGTTTAAAATTCAAATAAAACAATTTGTTAATTGATTAAGAAAATGAGTAATCCATATATATTCAACGGTTGCTATTTTATTATAGTGATGTAGAGCATCTCATCAAATATTTAAAAAAAAAAAAAATTTGTGGGACTAAGATTTCTGATCTTGACTCAATGTATAATTCCAAATTATTCCCGAATTATACCCGAATTATTCCCGAATCACGAATTTTTAACCTCGCCGAACCGAACCCGAATTATTCATTTGTCACTATGCTTGAACACAGCAACCATACAGAAAGGTTGCACAGCAAATTGAGTGACCTCATTGTCGGCGGTGTGTGTAGCAAGTCATTCGATTTTTCTGGAATCTAGAATTCTGGATGACAGTGACAACTTAATTGTTCGGGAAAGGTTCGGCGTGATCAAAATTCGTGATTCAGTATAATTCGGATATAATTCGGAAATTATTCGGTACAACAAGAAATGAAAAAAAAAACCAAAAAGAAAACCCTAAAAAAAAATTCACGTTTTTTTCGCGAATAATTCGTAATTCGCGTTTTATTCACGAATAAAACGTATTATACGTTTTTTTGTGTTTTAAACAGAATTCGGTTTGATAACGTCAAAAAAACGTTTAATACGCGAATAAAACGCGAATATATCGCGAGTGCTGTCACTATGTTCTGGATGACTGAATTAAACACTCTATATCTTATGACACAGATTTTATGCCTCACAAAATCCAGTCCAATTTTTTTTTATACTATGGTACAAAATCGAAGAAAAAGCATAGAGGAGAGAGAACAACAGCTAAAAAAACTCAAGAATAAAGAACTAGGGGCATTAGTTGAATTAATTACATAAATTAATGAATAAGCAGTCTAATTAATTTTGAATCAAAGCAGAAAAATACGCGGTAAGTTCGGTTCCCCGCTACTCAACTTACCGGAAGTGGCCATCATTGCCCTTAGAAGGATCCAGAAGTTATATATATAAAGAGGAGGGTTCAAATGCCTCCATTTTTTTTGCCTCCACCATGTCTCTATTTTTATAAACTTTAATAACTCAAAATTTAAAACTTAAAAGTCAAATTAAAACCGTTGGATATGATCTACATCATTTTATCTATGTGCTCATAAAAAATTATCACATTTTGATTTTGTTTTTATGTAAATCAATAAGTTGAAAAATCAACGTCTAGAAATTATCCACATTAGTATATTTTTTACAAGCTCTTGATGACAACTAAAATAAAATTGAAATGTCATAATTTTTTACACGTGCATAGATAAAATGATGTAGATCATATCCAACTATTTTATTTTGACTTTTAAGTTTTAAATTTTGAGTTATTAAAGTTTTTAATAATGGAGGCATGGTGGAGGCATGAAAAATGGAGGCATTTGAACCCTCCTCATATATAAAACTATATAAGAGTGAGGCTACCTCTCAGGACAGTTCAGTTGCAGGTAGGGCTGCACAAAAAATTCGTAGTTCGTAATTTGATTCGAGTTTGATTCGAAAAAGTTCATAAAAAATTCGATTCGAAATTGAGTTCGTTCGAAATTAATTCAAACCAAACTCAAACTGGACCTAGTTCGTTCGAAATAGGTTCGCAAACCAAACTTAGTTCGAAATTAACTCAAACGTGAACCGTTGATTTCCGCTAATAACTTATGTTCGCTGATGAAAATATAAGGCCCCCAGTCCATAATTGCTCTCAGTTCTGACTTCTGAAAAATGTTTCTTGAATACTTTGGATATTTGAAAACTTTGGTGATGTTTCTCCTGTTGGCTATTTGGAAAACTTTGGATACTGTGATTGTACTGAACTTTGATTGATTGTACAAAACTTTGGTATTTGATATAAATTTCGGTATTTGTAATGAACTTTGATTTCCAACTTTGGTGTACTGTGTAATTAGAATTCAGAATGTCTGAGTTTTTATTGAAGTGCTGTAATTTTGAACTATGGTCTAGCCATAAGTCATAACTCATCAGTCGTAACAAAGTTCGTAAAAGTTCGAAATTGAGTTCGTAAAAAATTCGATTTGACATTGAGTTCGTTCGAAATTGAGTTCGTTCGAAATTAATTCAAACCAAACTTAGTTCGAAATTAATTCAAACCAAACTCAAACTGGAAGTAAGTTCGATTCGGTTCAGTTCGTTTGCAGCCCTAGTTGCAGGGTCTAGATATGCACTAGTAGTTAGGGTTTAGACTACAACTAAAGTCTTGCAATTTTGTTGCTTGTTTGCATGCAAGACATCCTTTGATATTGCTGTTTAGGTTCTTATAACAACTATTTTAGTTTCCATTTTGGAGAGCTTTGCCGCTGGTAGCTCTGCTAAGAACTCAGTCCCCGTTGTGTAAATTAACTCTGTTTCGTAATGAAGCTGAGCCTCGACCTTTTTAACCAAAAAATAAGAGTGAGGCTACCAGACTACGCATAGAGTAATTAATGGATTAATATTTTTGTCTTTAAAGTCCAAACATCCGATTTGTATCGTTCAAAATAATCTCAATATAAATGTATTCGTAGATCAAATTTTACATTTTTTAGAATTTTTTAGATAGGTAGAAAGTCACTAAAATGGTCTATACTAGAATCTTTAAATCAAGTGATTTTATACCTATATAAAAAAGTATTAAATATATTCTAAAAAAATATAAAATTTAGTCTAGAAGTAAATTTTCATATGAAGATTATGTTGAACGGTTCACAGATCTAGCACGCAACCAATATTCTAAAAGATACAAAATAAATCAGTTGACTCGAAGTGAGATACAAAATTGTTTCTTTTCTCAAGAAAAAAAAAATAGGAACAAAAGAGAATGAAAAAAATAGCAATAACGAGCAACAAAACATGTTTGATTGTGGGCCCCGCATGGTTAAACGACATGTGTTGGTTCTTCGTAGCGATTGACAATAGCCACTTCGGAGAAAATGGTGCTCTGAAATGTGTTGGTTCTTCGTAGTTTTAAACTACAAAGAAGCTACAAAGTATTTTCTCTTGATTCTGTTTATATTTTTCATATCATTGTCGCAGGTAATAAACTTGAAATGTATGGATTGACATAAAATAAAATAAATATCTGAATAAAGGTTAGAAGTCAAACTATCTAATTATTTAATATTTAATTTCGAACCTACAATCTCTTCCACATAGCAGTTGACATCAAAATAATATAATTGTATAAAAACTATTTCTCATTTCTACATCTTAGATCCTGCATTTTATATCGGAGCATTACATACCGGGGCTGTTCGGCAAGGTTCAACTTACTTGTCATGCCATTACATACCGGAAATGTTCGGCAACAAGGGATTAAGAGCTTAAGGAGCGCTAAGGAACCGATGTTCGATTGTTTTAATCTGTGGGTAAAAGCTAAAGAAGCTAAAGAAAGGGGTAGTGGTGTCTTGAGGTCCGAGCAGATGATTAAGATCCAGGCAAAAAGAGACTAAAAAGAGGTGATCTTAATCCGCACTAAGAAAACCGGTGTTCAGCAGGATTAAGCGGTTAAAGAAGCTAAATGAAGAGGATTAAGCTTTAAAGAAACTTAATTCTTGTTGCTGAACAGCCCACACCATGAATATAGTTAATTAGTGTTTTACTTTATCCTTTAGCTCAAGTTTTAAGTTTAATTAATCTTAAATATGTCGAACCAACAAGAATATGGCGCAACAAAGAAACCAGTCATCCCACAACAAAAATAAATACAAAAAACCTTTGACAAAATAAATGAAATGGATAAACACAAGAAAATGACAGTAATGAACAGACTGTAGCAGACTTAGGCAACCACAGTTATGACCAAAAACTAATAAGGTGTGCAGTTTTGGTCGGTATGAATTAAATGAGTGAGGTGGCATGCATGTTCACAATGGATGTTCCCGATGCATGTTTTCGTGCCCTGCCAATGTGAATTTCATCTTTAATTATAGTCGCTGGATTTTCTCGTATCATTGTAATTCTTGACTAAATCATAGTAACATTTAACTTGATTTTGAATAATTTGCAATTTTAAATATCTTTATTTTTGGTCAAATTTTTTATGCAATTTGTGAAATCAATATGGAATGAGATTCAACAGCGATTTTATTCAATTTTATGCGATTTGTAAAATTTCTTTATTTACTTCTAATAAAGTGACATTTAGTGCGATTCCGAAAAATTTCAAGAGATAATTAACTTCGCAAATATGGATAAAATTCCAGCTAAAATTGAAAATGTGTATTTTTTTAAGCTAACATTACACAACTTTTAAGTCTAATATAACACATTTAATTAGAACGTAATATTTTGAGTTATTCTACATATTAATGCGAGTCATATTCATGTCACATTTTTGTTTCTGTGCTTGTTTGCCCTCTGTTAGAACAAAAATCATATTCTATTACCTAATTACCATCAGCTTGAATAACTGTTTTCTTATCAAGTTATATTCTACCTGATTTTGTTAGATGCCCCTTTTGGTATTGTTTTCTTCCAATATTTGCAGTGTTTAGTTCCATCAATTTACAATTGTTGTATTTTTGTTTACCAATATCTAATTCATTGTTTTTAATGAAAAAAAAAGATCATCCAAATATTTTACTAGCATTTCAAGAAAAAGTAATATTAAAAATTGTTTAGTATGAATTGGAGTTAGATGAGTTAGTTATTCATTAATTATGATAACAAGAAAGAACTAGTCTTTGGTATGGTGATAAAGGCACATAGTCTCTGTGTGAGAGGTCATGAGTTCAAAACCAAAATGGAGGAAATCATTTGTTGTAATAACAAATGTATTAAATAGTTGGGTGGCTTGACCTCCAACTTTTACTCAAAAAATAATAACAAGTTACAAGTTATTCATGTTCAAAAGCCAACAAAGGTTCATTCATGCATGAAGTTAAATGGGTGAGTCTTTGGTACTATGCATATTACGCGTTGGTCCGTAATACAGATCAATATTTTTGTTTTTAAAATCGTAACGGTCGATCCGAACCATTCAACATGATCCCCATACGAATATGTACTTGTAGACCGAATTTTATATTTTTTAGAATTTTTTTACTATTTTTTAAGATAGGTAGAAAATCACTTGATCTGGAAATTCTACACTATCCAAAAACAGTGATTTTCTACATATCTTAGAAAATAGTAAAAAAATTCTAAAAAATATGAAATTCGGTTTACAAGTACATATTCATATAAAAACATGCTGAACGGTTTGAATCGACTGTTAGAATTTTAAAAACGAAAATATTAATTTGTATTACGAACCAAATCGTGCTATGCATAGTACCATAGACTCACTAAGTTTAATAATATATGTAGGAAAAAATATATCAAAAGATATACAAGCCCAAGAATGAGGCCCAAAATATTTGTAAAGGCCCATAATGTAAATTTTACGCGAGAAGAGTAACAGAGAGAAGAACACACCCAAAACCCTACTACGACGCAACGATCGAGCGCCATTACCCCTCGAACTCTCCAGAGCGCGCCTTTCTCTTTCTCCATCTCGCTTGATCTCCTTTCTAGACCTTGAATCCAGTGTAAGGTTAGGGTTAGGGTTTCTTCGTAGATTCAGAAATGTCGTTCGCATCTCAGACACCTGACATACTCGGCGAGCGCCAGTCCGGCGAAGGTGTTCGTACGCAAAACGGTGAGTAATACAAGCCTCTTTCTCTGAATGTAATCGGTGTAAAAATCGCGCACAATGCGAGATCCGTGCGGGAAATGTGTTTATACTGTGTTTTAGTGCTTGATTTGTTTTTTTTTTCTTACTCCAGTGATGGCATGTCAAGCTGTAGCTAATATCGTCAAGTCATCTCTTGGTCCCGTTGGCCTTGATAAGGTTTGTATATAATTTTGCTTTTTTTTTTCTGATAGAACTGATTTGAGCAAACCAAGTAACCCGTTTTTGGTTAAATTGTATACTTAACCCAACTGTTGTGGTACTAAACAAGTGTGTTACCAAATGGTCTTCTCATTTATGGTTGTATTGGCTTCAGTTAAGATGTTTTTTTAGTAATTAAGCATCAAATGGTTCGTTTTTGTTAACAAAACAAGTACTTAACATCTTTATACCTCTCTTTTGTTTCGCCGTCAATTGTAAGGCATATCTTTAGTTGAAGATCAACTAATAATTTTTCTAATGGACTACGTTTTAGATGTTGGTTGATGACATCGGTGATGTTACCATCACTAACGATGGTGCCACTATACTCAAGATGCTAGAAGTTGAGCATCCAGCTGCCAAGGTATGATTTCAATTAGTACTCTCTTCTTTTGTTGGCTAAATGCATGTTTCTCATGTGCTAATACCATTTTTTATTTAACATTTAGGTTCTTGTTGAGTTGGCTGAGCTTCAAGATCGTGAAGTTGGAGATGGTACCACATCTGTTGTCATTGTAGCTGCTGAATTGCTTAAGGTCGTGATTTTAGACAATTGCATTTCAGTTAAATATTCCCTGCATCATATGTCATGTCTTAATTTTCTTTTTCTTTTCTTTTTTTATTCTGGTGCAGAGAGCAAATGAGCTTGTGAGAAACAAAATTCATCCCACATCTATCATCAGCGGCTATAGGGTAATCTGTCTATCCTCCAGCTATAATTTAAATTTAATTTTGCATGTATGTTCTATATACATAAGTTGTGTTTTGATGTTTAATTGTTTATCTGATTGTGGCAGTTGGCCATGCGGGAGGCATGCAAGTATGTTGAAGAGAAGTTGGCTACTAAGGTATTAATGCTTCAATATTATGTTAATAACATCTGTTACTATTATTTGATCAAGGGTCAGCATGCCTGGAGTTAGTTAAATGTTTGTTTAACGTTTCATTGAAGTTTAGTGCACAAAACTTCAATTAGCTTATGAAAATTGTTGTTATGATTTCTTTAGGTAGAAAAGCTTGGCAAGGATTCCCTGGTAAACTGTGCAAAGACAAGCATGTCTTCTAAGCTGATTGCCAGTGACAGTGATTTTTATGCTAGTCTAGTGAGCTTTCAAAACTCTCATAGTTTTTGTTTATCTTTTTCTTAAAATCATTTTTTTTATTAATTCCGCTTTGCAGTGAACTTATGCCATTATTTTTGTTATTTTAGGTGGTTGATGCTGTTCTATCTGTGAAAACTACTACTGCCAAGGGAGATGTCAAATATCCAATCAAGGTCAGTGCAAATACTACTTATTTGTTAAATACAGACCCCGATCTAGTTGAACCTAGTTTCAGAAACTTCTTTTTGAAATTTCTTTTAATTTTAATTTTATAGGTCATCTTGAAAGCTCTTTCCATTTTGATTCTCACTCAGTCTTCTTAATAAACTATTAAATCTTAAAAGAACTAGAAAACTCACAATGCCTTATTTACCCATCCAAATGTTGAAATATCCATTTCTTTCTTTCTTTTCTGAAGGGAATAAACATATTGAAAGCACATGGATTGGGTGCAAAAGAAAGCTATTTGATGAAGGGTTATGCTCTCAACACCGGCCGGGCTGCACAGGGAATGCCTACTAGAGTCGCACCGGCAAAAATTGCTTGTCTTGATTTCAATCTCATGAAAACCAAGATGCAGATGGGGGTTCAAGTCCTGGTCACAGACCCCAGGGAACTCGAAAAAATTCGTCAGAGGTGAATTTTCTTCTCTTTTCATGGCTTATTTTTGTAGGGTAAAGATATTGGAAGCACAGTTTTTGCTTCATGCACCGCACAAACAATAGACCGAAAACAGCTCTGCATGAAGCAAAAAGTGCTCTGTCAATATCTATACCCATTTCAATTGAGGTTTTCTGTTGGGGGGCAGGCTGATAAAGGTAAAAGTTGCTACAACTAAATATTCTTAGATTGAATATCATGCTGGATGATTTTTTTTGCCAGCTAGTGTATAATTGGCTTGATGGGTTGTTACATCTTGGGAGATTGATTGATTGTACTCTGTTACCTGACAATGGTAGACTACGATACTAACTTATGGCATCTTGCAGAGAATCTGATATAACAAAGGAGAGGATTGAAAAAGTTTTGAAATCTGGAGCTAATGTGGTGTTGACAACCAAGGGAATTGATGATATGTCACTCAAGGCAAGTGCCTATAAGTGATTAGCTCTTGTTTTTATTTTTATTTTTAAATTCATCAGTGTAAAAGTGATTATAGCAGAATCAGAAGTCTAACCAGACCTGCTTTTATGTGCAATGCAACATATATTAGCCTTGCGTTTTGATTGTTGTTGGTTTTGTTTCTCATTAGGATATCTCATAGTGTGGTATCTTTCTGGCAGATGATTAAGTGGCAAAAAATTGAATTTTGACTACTACAAAGTATGGAACACATTAGTAATTGGTTTTTGAATCACAATTTCAGTACTTTGTGGAAGCTGGAGCTATTGCCGTGAGGCGTGTGCGTAAGGATGATCTTCGTCATGTTGCCAAGGCCACTGGTGCTACTGTGGTATGAGTCCAATATCTATTTATCATGACCAGTGTATTTTCTTTTAAACGCTTGACCATGGAACTAGACTCGTGGTTATTTTTTTTTAATTTGGAAAGTAATTCATGATGACAAGGATGTAAACCATTCCAATTCAAGTCTATCCCACTAGTGCAAGTGTGCAACTTTGGTATGAGTCCTATATCACCATTAACATATCAAAAAATATTTTATCTTGTGGTCTAAAGTTCTCATCTTAGAGCAACTTATAATTTGAATTGATTGTGTCGAGTATTGAAACAGGTGACTACCTTTGCTGACATGGAAGGAGAGGAGACCTTTGATTCCTCATTCTTGGGGCAAGCTGATGAAGTTGTAGAGGAAAGAATAGCAGATGATGATGTAGTCATGGTCAAGGGCACGAAAAACACTAGTGCGGTTAGTTCTCATTAGCTATTTTACCTGGTTTACTTTACCTTTTTTTTGTGTGTAAAAGTCCATTGCTCAATATCCAGAAGAAGGTTCAATTAATTTGAAAGTTTGTCCCTTCTAAAGACTGGGTTCAAGACTTTGAAAAAGTACCGTCTTTTCCAACTTGTTGTGTGTTATTTGGAATATAAATGGTAATTAGATTCATTGTATATGCCTAACATTCCACAGAAAAAAGGTAATTAGATTCATTGTATATGCCTAACATTCCACAGAAAAAAGGTAATTAGATTCATTGAATAAAGCCATTTCTACTCATTTTACAAGTTTTTTCTTGTTATTTCTTACCTTAGATCCCTTCAATGAGTAGTAGAAATGTTGTTAAAGGGGTTCAATTAATGGTAGGATATCACCCAAGTCTGACAATTGAGTAGGTTTTTCTTTCCTTTATTTTTTCTTGTGGAGGTGTTAATGGGGTGATGGTTTCCTTTGGTACTAACAAAAAAATTGAGTTCTTTATGCAGTGTGCAGTTGTTTTTTGGCAATCCCTTTCTTTTACTGCTGTGCTGTCTTTTCAACCTCTAATTCATGTTGTTTGAGCAGGTCTCTTTGGTATTGAGAGGCCCTAATGACTACTTTCTTGATGAGGTTGAGAGATCTTTGCATGACGCCTTGTGTATCGTGAAGAGAACATTGGAATCAAATGCGGTATGCTTACCTTTGTTAATTCATGATTAGTAGTTAACATACTTACTCTTCAGAGTTCTCTAAGTAATGCAAATATTTTGTCTCCTGAAAGTCCAAATGACGTTCCTTATATAGCTTAGAACTCTCTTTCAAAATATCTTGAAAGATATTCTACTTTGATCATATTTGAAGCTGAGAATTGAGTAGAATGGAACATTTGTGATACCTTTTTTCTTAGTCATTATATGCGAATGAAGTTACTGAGTTAAATTTTTTTGTCTGTACAGGTTGTAGCAGGTGGTGGTGCAGTTGAGGCGGCACTCTCTGTGTACTTGGAGTATCTGGCAACAACCCTCGGCTCCAGAGAGCAACTTGCTATTGCTGAGTTTGCTGAAGCTCTTTTAGTCATTCCAAAGGTACTTGGGATATATGTTCATAGAGTGAGGCTATGGTACTATGCACAGGGCAGATTGGTCCGTACTACGGATCAATATTTTCATATTCAATGATCAAATAGTCAATCTGAACTGTATAACATGATATCCATATGAAAATGTACTTGCAAACTAAATGTTACATTATTTAGAATTTTTGTACTACTTCATTTAGTTAGGTAGAAAATCACTCCTTTTGAATGATCTAGAATCTTTAGATCAAGTGTTTTCCTATCTATTAAAAAAAATAGTAAAAATATTCTAAAAAATGTAAAATTTGTTCTACAAGTACATTTTCATATGGAGATCATGTTGAATGGTTCAGATCATTGTTTGGGCTTAAAAAATAGAGATATTGATCCGTAGTATGGACCAATATGCTATGCATACTGGCCTCACTCATGTTGATATCTTTATTTGGTTGTACTTGATTAGGTTTTGGTATGTCCGAGCCATAAAATTTGTATATTAATTTTCGGAAATTGACGGTGACAGGTTCTTTCTGTCAATGCTGCCAAGGATGCAACCGAACTTGTTGCAAAGCTTCGGGCTTACCACCACACTGCCCAAACAAAGGCTGATAAGCAACATTATTCAAGGTTAATAATTCAATTTAAATGTTCTTCTTCCTTCTCATTAGAAAATTTCTTGCTTGTTGAAGAAATTTGACTGTCGTAGTAAAAGTCTATATAACATTAAAATCTTTCCTTGAAATATTCTAACATGTGGAAATTCATGATTCAATCAATTCCTATTTGAGTACTTCGATTTGTTGATATTCGGGGAAACACTAATTTACCCATTATATTAAATTTTAAAATATTCTATGCAGCATGGGTCTTGATCTTATAAAAGGTACAATCCGCAACAACCTGGAAGCTGGAGTTATCGAGCCAGCTATGAGCAAAGTAAAAATTATTCAGGTCCGTTTTTCTTCAGCTTTAATTTTATCCTTTTTTTTTGGCCAAAAAAAAAAGATAAATGAAAATTGTAAATATACCATGGTTAGAAATGTCACGACCAAAGTGAGATGATTAACAATTACTGGGATGTTTATGAAGAAATTTTTGAAATTTTTTGCTGTCTAATAATCTCATCCTTTTCTTTGGTGACACAGTTTGCCACTGAAGCAGCCATAACAATTCTTAGGATAGATGATATGATCAAGCTTACCAAGGAGGATCAAGGTCCCGAAGATGATTAGACATTACTAATTTACGGTTTGCATTTTTGTTTGTTCTACTCTTTGGATGGATGTACACCTCTTGATTTTTGACACAGTATGATTTGCCCTTTTGAGAGGTTCTTATTTTAGCCTAGTTCAGAGTGCTTGTGTTTTGTTACTCTTTTTGTGATCTGAAAACCATGTAGTTCATCTTTATATTTGCTTTCTATTTATAGTGGAATTTTGTACACTGCCATCTGTTTTAGTTTATTCCTTGATCCTCTGTCAGCAACAGGCATTACATCAGGATTGTGATAATGTGAAAGTTTTTGAATCAGAGCTGAATAAATGTTAAATTGACAATTATTCATATTTGGCTTTTATAATTGAAATCTCAATCTGAAAGTAATAAAGAAAAGTAGTTGAAATAAACAGACTTCTAACTAATAATTTCTCTAAGAACAAAGTTTGGTTGTTATATTGTTGCAAACTAATTAATTGTTTCGGCACAAATCAAACTCTAAAAACGAACTAAATATTTATTTTATGGGTTGTGGACTGTCTAGCTTCACGTCTTTTTGAATTTTTAAATATTAATCTCAAAGCCTTTCTCAAGTTTGATATTGGCGTTTCCCCAACCAACTTGTTGGTCATTATTATTATTTTATTTATTTGGACTGTGTTTATGGAACTTAAATAAATTGTATTGGTAAAATATAAGCCTTTCTTTAAATAAATAGGCAAGATACTCTAGTTGATACAAATTCAGACACAAGGATATAAATTAGCATGTTTCCCCAAATGTTAATTTCTAATGGCAGATATAAGCCTTACAATTCATTAAGTAGAATAAAAAACAACTCAATGTTCCAATGAAAAGCTTCTCTATGTGCCTTTGTCAAAAGCAAACTACCTGCTATCAAGCATATTATAATTTTAAAGCCCAGCCATACAGCCTGTGACACATTTAAATACCAGCAAGAACTGCACAGACACAAGTTCACAAATAATACAATAACTAACCTTAATGAGAACTCAATCACTCAGGTTTTAAATTTTTCACATGTTCAAAGCAACCAAGTATGTCATCCTCCTTCAGAATAAAATGCTTTGCCCCATTGAGTTCAATTTTGTCCCTGCATACTTTAAGTATACTACTTCAACCCCTTTCTGCATTCAATAACATAATACCTTTTACTTGTTGTGAATCAATGAAAGATTTCAAATGCTGGTGGGTTTCGTTGAGACCAAACTTTTGGACATATTTTATTTCACAAAATATTGATTAGGGTAATTATACATAATTTCATTTCTACTTTTTTTATGAAAGACATATTCAACGCTGAAACTAATTATTTTCACAAATATTCTTTCGGCATTACAAATCATATGTGTCGAAACAGATTACAAGCGAACTTGAACTCAGTCAAAAGGAAAGCTATATAAATAATAATAATAATAATAATAATAATAACTTGAGAAATATAGAGGGTCTTGATTAGACAAACTTTACTAGGTAATTGATGCCTTCAACCTTAGCCTAGAGCACTGATTCATCTCTCTACTATTATGGACTGGATCCATAAGCCTATCACACAGTTACAGTCCAAAGAAACTCATGGTCTCTTTATATTTAGTTTCATCTTTTGTTGCATCTGCAGCTTAGAACAGCATGAATATTGCACAACAATATTGCACAGCATGAATATCCACAAAATATCCACATGCATCTGCAGCTTAGCAACATTAGAACAGCATGAATATTGCACAACAATATGTTGCAGGCCAAAAGAAAAAGGCACAAAAAATGCATTCAATCATGGAATCAATATTTCTCTGATTATAATTTTGATAACAAACCTATTTTGATAATACATGTTGGATTCTTCACCGACAAATAGTACACAAAGTTCCTATGAAGGAAAGTTTCATGCAACATCGTTTCAATTCCAGTGACTTTTGTAAATAACCTGTTATGCATGTCCGTTGGCTTTCAATTTTAAAATATGAGCTCATAACTTTTTTCAAGTTGCAATTTAACGTTACCTTAATTAATTAATTTGTTGGCACTTATTTTTTTTTTCTGGATTGTTTGAGATATCTTGATTTAAATTAGAATGGTGAAACTTGAGCCTTCCTTTTTACATTAAATTCACAATGTTCGAGAGAACTTGAATTAAATATGATTTGGCTCCTTTGTATGCACTCGTAACCACATATGCTGCACAAAAGATACAATATCTATTGAAACAAACTGTCCTCATTCAGTTGTTGAAAATTTTGTTTTTTTCTTTATTTTAAACTAAGAAAACAACATGCTTTCAGGAAATCAGACAATTAGAGGCAATTTTAAATGCGACTACGGCCCCAAATAGAAGCAAATATAAGACATCAAATTGTACTCAATATTCATTAAGTTGCTTCAAATACATTTTTTATAAGGATATCATTTCAAAATACATGACTTACGGCCATCTATGTTTGAAGATTATGAATTATATCAATTCTGACAGCATATTTGAGGATCTTATTTAGTTTAATTAACTTGTCTGGTTGATCATGTACATGAGTCTCATCAGCTGGATGTGTCGAACCAAGTCCAATCATGCTTTAGTTCCCAAAAGAAACGATATTAGCCAAAAAATCAACAATAAAATTTCAATACATGATCAACCATCTGTTGATCGGCACTTTGCCGACAACCTTCAAAAAAAAAAAAAAAAAAATTTCAGAACAACCAGACAAATCGAATCCTGTTTTGATAATAATGTTGAGTTCTTCACAAACAAATAAAACACAGATTCCCTATGAAAAGAGACATACAGCATCGTTTTCATTTGAAGTTGCTCTTTGTAAATAACCTGTTAGCATCTCAATATCTCATGTTACTTTCAAGTTGGAAGTTAGTGTTACTGTTACCTTATTTAATTTGTTCGCCCTTAAAAACTTAATTAGTCAAGATTATTGAAGGAGCTATTTCTATTTGGATTGGTATGGCATCTTAATTTCATTTTCTAGTTAAAAATTACCCAATATAAACTTGAGCCTTCCCTTTTATTCATTAAAGACACAGTGTACCATCTTAATTTATATTAAATTAAAAACTAGTTGTCCTGAAAAACAAAATTTGCAATATGAATTCAGCCCAGTCCATGGAAGTTAAACATGTTAACTTGAACGTATAGTGAATCAAACATAACTCTGTTTCATGATTGTTCATAACTCATAAGAGAAGAATAGTATTTGACTACGACATTTTTTATAGAATATGTTTTACTTCTCATGCTTTTTTCATTGATTCAAGAAACACCAAGAATTGGTTTTTATGAAAATCTATATTCCAAGGAGCAGAGAATTAATTAATCAGCTGCCCAGGTACAAATACAATACATCATCAGAAAAAAATAATACTATTTATACTTCACATCTTAACTTATCACCTTTCAATAGTACTACAGTTAACTAAAGAGTACAATTCCATATAGTTAGTTCATTAACTAACCCTGCGAAATCCCCGAAAAAAAGGCACTAACCTTGCAAAA
>JAJGRW010000247.1:0-33405 GCA_025461045.1 Carex parvula | reverse complement strand
GATGAACTACATGGTTTTCAGATCACAAAAAGAGTAACAAAACACAAGCACTCTGAACTAGGCTAAAATAAGAACCTCTCAAAGGGAAAATCATACTGTGTCAAAAATCAAGAGGTGTACATCCATACAAAGAGTAGAACAAACAAAAATGCAAACCGTAAATTAGTAATGTCTAATCATCTTCGGGACCTTGATCCTCCTTGGTAAGCTTGATCATATCATCTATCCTAAGAATTGTTATGGCTGCTTCAGTGGCAACTGTGTCACCAAAGAAAAGGGTGAGATTATTAGACAGCAAAAAATTTCAAAATTTCTTCATAAACATCCCAGTAAATGTTAATCATCTCACTTTGGTCGTGACATTTCTAACCATGGTATATTTACAATTTTCATTTATCTTTTTTTTGGCCAAAAAAAAGAGGATAAAATTAAAGCTGAAGAAAAAACAGACCTGAATAATTTTTACTTTGCTCATAGCTGGCTCGATAACTCCAGCTTCCAGGTTGTTGCGGATTGTACCTTTTATAAGATCAAGACCCATGCTGCATAGAATATTTTAAAATTTAATATAATGGGTCAATCAGTGTTTCCCCGAATATCAACAAATCGAAGTACTCAAATAGGAATGATTGAATCATGAATTTCCACATGTTAGAATATTTCAAGGAAAGATTTTAATGTTATATAGACTTTTACTACGACAGTCAAATTTCTCAACAAGCAAGAAATTTTCTAATGAGAAGGAAGCAGAACATTTAAATTGAATTATTAACCTTGAATAATGTTGCTTATCAGCCTTTGTTTGGGCAGTGTGGTGGTAAGCCCGAAGCTTTGCAACAAGTTCGGTTGCATCCTTGGCAGCATTGACAGAAAGAACCTGTCACCGTCAATTTCCGAAAATTAATATACAAATTTTATGGCTCGGACATACCAAAACCTAATCAAGTACAACCAAATAAAGATATCAACATGAGTGAGGCCAGTATGCATAGCGCATATTGGTCCATACTACGGATCAATATCTCTATTTTTAAGCCCAAACAATGATCTGAACCATTCAACATGATCTCCATATAAAAATGTACTTGTAGAACAAATTTTACATTTTTTAGAATATTTTTACTATTTTTTTTAATAGATAGGAAAACACTTGATCTAAAGATTCTAGATCATTCAAAGGAGTGATTTTCTACCTAACTAAAAAAAGTAGTACAAAAATTCTAAATAATGTAACATTTAGTTTGCAAGTACATTTTCATATGGATATCATGTTATACAATTCAGATTGACTATTTGATCATTGAATATGAAAATATTGATCCGTAGTACGGACCAATCTGCCCTGTGCATAGTACCATAGCCTCACTCTATGAACATATAATCCCAAGTACCTTTGGAATGACTAAAAGAGCTTCAGCAAACTCAGCAATAGCAAGTGCTCTCTGGAGCCGAGGGTTGTTGCCAGATACTCCAAGTACACAGAGAGTGCTGCCTCAACTGCACCACCACCTGCTACAACCTGTACAGACAAAAAAATTAACTCAGTAACTTCATTCGCATATAATGACTAAGAAAAAAGGTATCACAAATGTTCCATTCTACTCAATTCTCAGCTTCAAATATGATCAAAGTAGAATATCTTTCAAGATATTTTGAAAGAGAGTTCTAAGCTATATAAGGATAGTCATTTGGACTTTCAGGAGACAAAATATTTGCATTACTTAGAGAACTTTGAAGAGTAAGTATGTTAACTACTAATCATGAATTAACAAAGGTAAGCATACCGCATTTGATTCCAATGTTCTCTTCACGATACACAAGGCGTCATGCAAAGATCTCTCAACCTCATCAAGAAAGTAGTCATTAGGGCCTCTCAATACCAAAGAGACCTGCTCAAACAACATGAATTAGAGGTTGAAAAGACAGCACAGCAGTAAAAGAAAGGGATTGCCAAAAAACAACTGCACACTGCATAAAGAACTCAATTTTTTTGTTAGTACCAAAGGTAACCATCACCCCATTAACACCTCCACAAGAAAAAATAAAGGAAAGAAAAACCTACTCAATTGTCAGACTTGGGTGATATCCTACCATTAATTGAACCCCTTTAACAACATTTCTACTACTCATTGAAGGGATCTAGGTAAGAAATAACAAGAAAAAACTTGTAAAATGAGTAGAAATGGCTTTATTCAATGAATCTAATTACCTTTTTTCTGTGGAATGTTAGGCATATACAATGAATCTAATTACCATTTATATTCCAAATAACACACAACAAGTTGGAAAAGACAGTACTTTTTCAAAGTCTTGAACCCAGTCTTTAGAAGGGACAAACTTTCAAATTAATTGAACCTTCTTCTGGATATTGAGCAATGGACTTTTGCACAAAAAAAGGGTAAAGTACACCAGGTAAAATAGCTAATGAGAACTAACACGCACTAGTGTTTTTCGTGCCCTTGACCATGACTACATCATCATCTGCTATTCTTTCCTCTACAACTTCATCAGCTTGCCCCAAGAATGAGGAATCAAAGGTCTCCTCTCCTTCCATGTCAGCAAAGGTAGTCACCTGTTTCAATACTCGACATAATCAATTCAAATTATAAGTTGCTCTAAGATGAGAACTTTAGACCACAAGATAAAATATTTTTTGATATGTTAATGGTGATATAGGACTCATACCAAAGTTGCACACTTGCACTAGTGGGATAGACTTGAATTGGAATGGTTTACATCCTTGTCATCATGAATTACTTTCCAAATTAAAAAAAAATAACCACGAGTCTAGTTCCATGGTCAAGCGTTTAAAAGAAAATACACTGGTCATGATAAATAGATATTGGACTCATACCACAGTAGCACCAGTGGCCTTGGCAACATGACGAAGATCATCCTTACGCACACGCCTCACGGCAATAGCTCCAGCTTCCACAAAGTACTGAAATTGTGATTCAAAAACCAATTACTAATGTGTTCCATACTTTGTAGTAGTCAAAATTCAATTTTTTGCCACTTAATCATCTGCCAGAAAGATACCACACTATGAGATATCCTAATGAGAAACAAAACCAACAACAATCAAAACGCAAGGCTAATATATGTTGCATTGCACATAAAAGCAGGTCTGGTTAGACTTCTGATTCTGCTATAATCACTTTTACACTGATGAATTTAAAAATAAAAATAAAAACAAGAGCTAATCACTTATAGCACTTGCCTTGAGTGACATATCATCAATTCCCTTGGTTGTCAACACCACATTAGCTCCAGATTTCAAAACTTTTTCAATCCTCTCCTTTGTTATATCAGATTCTCTGCAAGATGCCATAAGTTAGTATCGTAGTCTACCATTGTCAGGTAACAGAGTACAATCAATCAATCTCCCAAGATGTAACAACCCATCAAGCCAATTATACACTAGCTGGCAAAAAAAATCATCCAGCATGATATTCAATCTAAGAATATTTAGTTGTAGCAACTTTTACCTTTATCAGCCTGCCCCCCAACAGAAAACCTCAATTGAAATGGGTATAGATATTGACAGAGCACTTTTTGCTTCATGCACGCTGTTTTCGGTCTATTGTTTGTGCGGTGTATGAAGCAAAAACTGTTATTCCAATATCTTTACCCTACAAAAATAAGCCATGAAAAGAGAAGAAAATTCACCTCTGACGAATTTTTTCGAGTTCCCTGGGGTCTGTGACCAGGACTTGAACCCCCATCTGCATCTTGGTTTTCATGAGGTTGAAATCGAGACAAGCAATTTTTGCCGGTGCGACTCTAGTAGGCATTCCCTGTGCAGCCCGGCCGGTGTTGAGAGCATAACCCTTCATCAAATAGCTTTCTTTTGCACCCAATCCATGTGCTTTCAATATGTTTATTCCCTTCAGAAAAGAAAGAAAGAAATGGATATTTCAACATTTGGATGGGTAAATAAGGCATTGTGAGTTTTCTAGTTCTTTTAAGATTTAATAGTTTATTAAGAAGACTGAGTGAGAATCAAAATGGAAAGAGCTTTCAAGATGACCTATAAAATTATAATTAAAAGAAATTTCAAAAAAAAGTTTCTGAAACTAGGTTCAACTAGATCAGGGTCTGTATTTAACAAATAAGTAGTATTTGCACTGACCTTGATTGGATATTTGACATCTCCCTTGGCCGTAGTAGTTTTCACAGATAGAACAGCATCAACCACCTAAAATAACAAAAATAATGGCATAAGTTTACTGCAAAGCGGAATTAATAAAAAAAATGATTTTAAGAAAAAGATAAACAAAAACTATGAGAGTTTTGAAAGCTCACTAGACTAGCATAAAAATCACTGTCACTGGCAATCAGCTTAGAAGACATGCTTGTCTTTGCACAGTTTATCAGGGAATCCTTGCCAAGCTTTTCTACCTAAAGAAATCATAACAACAATTTTCATAAGCTAATTGAAGTTTTGTGCACTAAACTTCAATGAAATGTTAAACAAACATTTAACTAACTCCAGGCATGCTGACCCTTGATCAAATAATAGTAACACATGTTATTAACATAATATTGAAGCATTAATACCTTAGTAGCCAACTTCTCTTCAACATACTTGCATGCCTCCCGCATGGCCAACTGCCACAATCAGATAAACAATTAAACATCAAAACACAACTTATGTATATAGAACATACATGCAAAATTAAATTTAAATTATAGCTGGAGGATAGACAGATTACCCTATAGCCGCTGATGATAGATGTGGGATGAATTTTGTTTCTCACAAGCTCATTTGCTCTCTGCACCAGAATAAAAAAAGAAAAGAAAAAGAAAATTAAGACATGACATATGATGCAGGGAATATTTAACTGAAATGCAATTGTCTAAAATCACGACCTTAAGCAATTCAGCAGCTACAATGACAACAGATGTGGTACCATCTCCAACTTCACGATCTTGAAGCTCAGCCAACTCAACAAGAACCTAAATGTTAAATAAAAAATGGTATTAGCACATGAGAAACACGCATTTAGCCAACAAAAGAAGAGAGTACTACTTGAAATCATACCTTGGCAGCTGGATGCTCAACTTCTAGCATCTTGAGTATAGTGGCACCATCGTTAGTGATGGTAACATCACCGATGTCATCAACCAACATCTAAAACGTAGTCCATTAGAAAAATTATTAGTTGATCTTCAACTAAAGATATGCCTTACAATTGACGGCGAAACAAAAGAGAGGTATAAAGATGTTAAGTACTTGTTTTGTTAACAAAAACGAACCATTTGATGCCTAATTACTAAAAGAAACATCTTAACTGAAGCCAATACAACCATAAATGAGAAGACCATTTGGTAACACACTTGTTTAGTACCACAACAGTTGGGTTAAGTATACAATTTAACCAAAAACGGGTTACTTGGTTTGCTCAAATCAGTTCTATCAGAAAAAAAAAAAGCAAAATTATATACAAACCTTATCAAGGCCAACGGGACCAAGAGATGACTTGACGATATTAGCTACAGCTTGACATGCCATCACTGGAGTAAGAAAAAAAAAAACAAGTCAAACAAATCAAGCACTAAAACACAGTATAAACACATTTCCCGCACGGATCTCGCATTGTGCGCGATTTTTACACCGATTACATTCAGAGAAAGAGGCTTGTCATTACTCACCGTTTTGCGTACGAACACCTTCGCCGGACTGGCGCTCGCCGAGTATGTCAGGTGTCTGAGATGCGAACGACATTTCTGAATCTACGAAGAAACCCTAACCCTAACCTTACACTGGATTCAAGGTCTAGAAAGGAGATCAAGCGGAGATGGAGAAAGAGAAAGGCGCGCTCTGGAGAGTTCGAGGGGTAATGGCGCTCGATCGTTGAGTCGTAGTAGGGTTTTGGGTGTGTTCTTTCTCTCTGTTACTCTTCTCGCGTAAAATTTACATTATGGGCCTTTACAAATATTTTGGGCCTCATTCTTGGGCTGTATATCTTTTGATATATTTTTTCCTACATATATTATTAAACTTAGTGAGTCTATGGTACTATGCATAGCATGATATGGTTCGTAATACAAATTAATATTTTCGTTTTTAAAATTCTAACAGTCGATTCAAATCGTTCAGCATGTTTTTATATGAATATGTACTTGTAAACCGAATTTCATATTTTTTAGAATTTTTTTACTATTTTTTAAGATATGTAGAAAATCACTGTTTTTGGATAGTGCAGAATTTCCAGATTAAGTGATTTTTACCTATCTTGAAAAATAGTAAAAAAATTCTAAAAAAATAAAATTTGATCTGCAAGTACATATTCATATGGAAATCATGTTGAATGATTCGGATCGACTGTTAGAATTTTGAAAACAAAAATATTGATCCATATTACGGACCAACGCGTAATATGCATAGTACCATAGACTCACCCATTTAACTTCATGCATGAATGAACCTTTTTGGCTTTTGAACATGAATAACTTGTAACTTGTTATCATTTTTTGAGTAAAGGTTGGAGGTCAAGCCATCCAACTATTTAATACTCTTGTTATTATAACAAATGATTTTTTCCATTCGGGTTTTGAACCCATGACCTTTCACATAGAGACCATGTGCCTTTGCCACTAGACCATCTAACTCCAATTCATACTAAACAATTTTTAATATTACTTTTTCTTGAAATGCTAGTAAAATATTTGGATGGTCTTTTTTTTTCATTAAAAACAATGAATTAGATATTGGTAAACAAAAATACAACAATTGTAAATTGATGGAACTAAACACTGCAAATATTGGAAGAAAACAATACCAAAAGGGGCATCTAACAAAATCAGGTAGAATATAACTTGATAAGAAAACAGTTATTCAAGCTGATGGTAATTAGGTAATAGAATATGATTTTTGTTCTAACAGAGGGCAAACAAGCACAGAAACAAAAATGTGAAATGAATATGACTCGCATTAATATGTAGAATAACTCAAAATATTACGTTCTAATTAAATGTGTTATATTAGACTTAAAAGTTGTGAAATGTTAGCTTAAAAAAATACACATTTTCAATTTTAGCTCGAATTTTATCCATATTTGCGAAGTTAATTATCTCTTGAAATTTTTCGGAATCGAACTAAATGTCACTTTATTAGAAGTAAATAAAGAAATTTTACAAATCTCATAAAATTGAATAAAATCTCTGTTGAATCTCATTCCATATTGATTTCACAAATTGCATAAATATGGCTAAAAATAAAGAAATTTTAAAATTGCAAATTATTCAAAATCAAGTTAAATGTTACTATGATGTAGTCAAGAATTACAATGATACGAGAAAATTCAGCGACTATAATTAAAGATGAAATTCATATTGGCAGCGCACGAGAACACAATTCGGATCCAGTAAAGTAATCCAATCTTTGAGTTTTGGATCGAGACCGTCCGATTCGAATTTGAGAAAATTCATTCCCGAAGTGAGCGCACACATCCCGACGACAAATTTGAATTCCGAAATGATCTCGAGCGACGAATTCGAATCGGACGGTCTCGACCCAAAACCCAAATATTAGATTACTTTATGGGATCCGGACCCACGAGAACATGCATCGGGAACATCCATTGTGAACATGCATGCCACCTCACTCATTTAATTCAAACCGACGCAAAAACTGCACACCTTGTTAGTTTTTGGTCATAACTGTGGTTGCCTAACTCTGTGCTATAGTCTGTTCATTACTGTCATTTTCTTGTGTTTATTCATTTCATTTATTATGTCAAAGGTCTTTTGTTTTTATTTTTGTTGTGGGATGACTGGTTTCTTTGTTGCGCCATTTTCTTGTTGGTTCGACATATTTAAGATTAATTAAACTTAAAACTTGAACTGAAGGATAAAGTAAAACACTAACTATATTCATGGTGGGCTGTTCGGCAACAAGGAATATAAGTTTCCTTAAAACTTAATTCTCTTTATTTAGCTTCCTTAACCGCTTAATTCTGCCGAACACCGGTTCCTTAGCGCAAATTAAGACCACCTTTTTTAGTCTCATTTTGCCTGGATCTTAATCATCTTCTCAGACCTTAAGACACATCTACCCCTTCCTTTAGCTTCCTTAGTTTTTGCTCATGAATTAAGACAACCGAATATCAACCCCTTAGCGCTCCTTAAGCTCTTAATTCATTGTTGCCGAACAACCCCGGTATGTAATGGCATGAGCAAGTAAGTTGAACCTTGTCCGATGACTTAAGTTTATTTTTTTCTTTGATACAAGTTTATTTTTAGGTTTGGACAATGTTCGAGAGATTAATGCAGGATCTAAGATATAGAAATGAGAAATAGTTTTTATACAATTATATTATTTTGATGTCAACTACTGCTTGTGGAAAGAGATTGTAGGTTCGAAATTCAGATAAAAGAATCTTTGTGATGAATATTAAATAATTAAATAGTTTGACTTCTAACTTTTATTTAAATATTTATTTTATTTTATGTCAATCGATACATTTCAAGCTTATTACCTGCGACAATGATATGAAAAATATAAACAGGATAAATAGAAAATACTTTGTAGCTTCTTTGTAGTTTAAAACTATGAAGAACCAACACATTTCAGAGCACCATTTTCTCCGAAGTGGTTATTGTCAATCGCTACGAAGAACCAACACATGTCGTTTAACCATGCGGGGCCCACAATCAAACATGTTTTGTTGCTCGTTATTGCTATTTTTTTCATTCTCTTTTTTCCTATTTTTTTTTTTCTTGAGAAATTAAAGAAACAATTTTGTATCTCACTTCGAGTCAACTGATTTATTTGTATCTTTCAGAATATTAGTTGTGTGCTAGATCTGTGTACCATTCAACATGATCTTCATATGAAAATTTACTTCTGGACTAAACTTTATATTTTTTTTTAAATATATTTATTACTTTTTTATATAGGTAGAAAATCACTTGATTTAAAGATTCTAGTTTAAGACCATTAAAATTTAGTGACTTTCTACCTATTTAAAAAATTCTAAAAAATGTAAAATTGATCTACGAATACATTTATATTGAGATTATTTTGAACAATACAAATCGGCTGTTTGGGCTTTAAAAACAAAAATATTAATCCATTACCCTATGCGTAGTCCGGTAGCCTCACTCTTATTTTTTGGTTAAAAAGACCGAGGGTCAGCTTCATTACGAAACAGAGTTAATTTACACAACGGGGACTGAGTTCTTAGCAGAGCTCCCAGCGGCAAAGCTCTCCAAAATGGAAACTAAAATAGTTGTGTTGATTATAAGAAACCTAAACAGCAATATCAAAGGATGTCTTGCATGCAAACAAGCAACAAAATTGCAAGACTTTAGTTGTAGTCTAAACCCTAACTACTAGTGCATATCTAGACCCTGCAACTGAACTGAACTGTCCTGAGGTAGCCTCACTCTTATAGTTTTATATATGAGGAGGGTTCAAATGCCTCTATTTTTCATGCCTCCACTATGCCTCCATTTTTAAAAACTTTAATAACTCAAAATTTAAAATTTAAAAGTCAAAATAAAACCATTAGATATGATCTACATCATTTTATCTATACATGTGTAAAAATTTATGACATTTCAATTTTGTTTTGGTTGTCATCAAGAGCTTGTAACAAACGTACTAATGTGGATAATTTCTAAACGTTGATTTTTCAACTTATTGATTCACATAAAAACATAAACGAAATGCGATAATTTTTTATGAGCACATAGATAAAATGATGTAGATCATATCCAACGGTTTTATTTTGACTTTTAAGTTTTAAATTTTGAGTTATTAAAGTTTATAAAAATGAAGGCATGGTGGAGGCACAAAAAATGAAGGCATTGGAACCCTCCTCTTTATATATATAACTTCTGGATCCTTCCAAGGGCAATGATGGCCACTTCCGGTAAGTTGAGTAGCGGGGAACCGAACTTACCGCCCATTTCTGCTTTGATTCAAAATTAATTAGACTGCTTATCATTAATTTATGTAATTAAATCAACTAATGCCCCTAGTTCTTTATTCTTGAGTTTTTTTAGCTGTTGTTCTCTCTCTCCTCTATGCTTTTTCTTCGATTTTGTACCATAGTATAAAAAAAAAATTGGACTGGATTTTGTGAGGCATAAAATCTGTGTCATAAGATACAGAGTGTTTAATTCAGTCATCCAGAACATAATGACAGCACTCGCGATATATTCGTGTTTTATTCGCGTATTAAACGTTTTTTTTATGTTACCGAACTGAACTCCGTTTAAAACGCAAAAAAACCTATAATACGTTTTATTCACAAAAAATGCGTATAAAACGCGAATTACGAATTATTCATGATAAAAACGCGGAAAAAACGCGAAATTTTTATTTAATTTTTTCTTTTAATTTTTTTTTTTAACCAAATTATAAATTTTTAATTTTTTTTTTTTTTTTTTCACAATTTGAAGCCCGTGGGCAGTAAATTTTTAATCTCGCCGAACCTTTTCCAACAGTTGTCACTGTACCCAGAATTCCAGATTCCAGAAAAGTCGAATGACTTTCTACACACACCGCGACAATGAGGTCACTCAATTCGCTGTGCAAACCTTTCTGTATGGTCGCTGTGTTGTTCAAGCGCTCATTTAGGTTATTTGTTGCATGCCAGACGATTGACTGTATGGATCAATCTACAGAGAAATAGGTAGGTCTCACACCGAACTCAGAGGATGCGAATTAAAGTTCACCTTTTCTATGAGAAAAGCAACAGCGATTCTATCCAATGCGCAGTAGTTAAAAATGCTCTTGGTGAAGAATACATGCGGTTTGATTATGAATCTAACGTCGAGAATTGTTGGCATATAAATAATAATTTTTTTTGTGAAAACCGTTGCTTGTCTGATTGGAATCTAACGGTTCCAAAGTCTTGCTGCATACATATCATTTGGATTCAATCATTACCCGTTGGTCAAATAGAGAATTTTCGGTGTTTCTCATCTTATTGTTAAGTTTTTGTTTATTTAACATTTTATCTAATATCTTTTTGAGTAAAGATGTTGTGCCCCACTCCAGTCTCCTAAACGTTCCCTCCAATTCTAACTAACTTTGTTAATCATTAAACCACCTTGAAAAACTTGTAAAACGTATAAAAGATGAGTCCAGTTTTTTTCTTTAAATACTTGATATCTTAAGTATGAATACTTGATGAATTATATATAAATATTTGATATCTTAGGTATGAATATTTTCCATTTTGTATGAATACTTTCTATATTTGAATATTTAATATCTTGAAAAATGTGTAAAAGTATGTCATCATGGATCTCATTTGAAAAAGTAAATTGTGTAGAACACGTTCGTAGTTTTAGATTTGCAGAATTCCTCATAGATCGTCCCAAAAATTAGTTAGATTGAACGGAGAAAAAAAAATCACCTTGAAAAACGTGTAAAAGATAAGTAGGTATTGTGTCCAGTTTTTTTTTATGTACTTGATGAATTATATATGAATACTTGATATCTTAGGTATTCATACTTTTCATTTTGTATGTGAATTAATTTATCAATGAATGGAAGACTGGTGGTGTGATCCACGTGACTTGTTATAACCCGTAAATTCAAATGTAGTTAATTAGTCGATAATTAAAATTAGCAACCAATTAAAAATGTTAATTGACTAATCAAGAAAATAAAGGGTAATAAATTAAATGAATAAATTAACTTAGCTAAAGTAATTATTTAACTAATTAATAAATTTTATAAATTTTAGAATTTATTTGTACAAATATAAATTTTAAGGAAGAAGTACAAAATATTAATAACCATTATAAATTTAATAGTTAATGAATTGACGAATAAATCTATAAGATTAATCAGAGAACAATCAAAAAAAATTTCGTATCAAAATTTTAAACGCAAGTTTTATCGAATCCTTCGATTGATTTAATTGATTCATAGGATATCATTAAAAATGAACTCTTGTTTTTATTGGGGAATAATCTGAACCGTTTAACTTGTTCTGCACCAATCTCAAAGCAAACCCTCAAATAAAACAATTCTACCCGAGACACCTCACCTCTGTCTCTGTTGGCGACAGAGCCGACTCACCCTCTCTATTTTGAAATCGCGCCGATTCACTCTCCCTTCTGCCTTCCCCTTTGTCCCGATCTCTCACTCCCTCTCTATTTGCTCTCTTCCTCTTTGGATTCCTCACTAACTCTCTCCGCCCTCTCTCTTTTCTCGCTGACAAAGAGACCCGAAACCCTAGCCCCCCTTCTTCTTCCTGGCGACAAGAACCACCGAACCCTCTCCACTCCATCTCTCTTTCTCCCTTCTCTGGATAGAGACCGAAACTCCTCTATCTCTCTCTTTTTCGCTGATTCAAACTCTCTCTACCTCCTTCACTTGTTGTGCTGCGATTTTACCAGAAAACCCGAAATATTGTTGTGCTGTGAATTTTTCCTGTTGTGCTGTGAATTTTTCCTGTTGTGCTGCGATTTTGGGGTGCTTTGTGCTGATTCGGTGCTTGTGGTGCTGTGATTCTTGCTGTGCTGATTGTGCTGCTGTTCTGTGGTGCCGTGCTTGGTGCTGGTTCGTTGCTTGCGGTTGTGCAACTTAATCTTTCTCGGGTAACCCTAAAACTCTCTAACTTTTCGGTTCTGCCTTGTGGCTGGTGAGTATTGCCTTGCCTTGTGACCAATTTGTGTCTCGTTGAGTTTGTGATGCCGTAGAACTTGAATTGATAATTGCCGAACTTCGAGTCGTTGATTTTCTCGATTCGGATTGTGAGATTGATTTTGGACGAAATTGTGAGGCATGGTACCCTTCTTGATTTTCTGATTTGGGGCTGCCTTATTTCCCCTTCCTGTTATCTATCTGTTGCCTATCCGTGTGATGGTTGCTTGGTTACTGGTACGATGCCAATACCAGTATAATATAGCCATGGTTATGGTGAATTTGCTAAGAATAGAACAAAGCGTAAATATAATAATTTTGTGGGGTTTTGAATTGATTCTGTTGCTGGTACAAACCCCTTGTTGCGGCTGTCGCTTAATTTTGATTTGAGGGTTTGCCTTGCCTTGCCTTATTGGGACTTCTGTCTCTGTTGTTTGTTGTTGCTGTTTAGAAGGTGCTGTACCAGTTGGTACAGCCCAGTGATACTGCTGGTACGGTTTGAACTGATAGGGACCATTTCGTAAATTCCATAAGATTAAGGGGTGTGAAATTACAAATTCTTGACTTGGGGTAAATTTCCTTAATTTGAGGGGCCTAATTATAAAATGGAAATAATTAATAAGAGATGGCGTTCGGCCAAATTAACTTGAAATCTGATGGACCTATTGTATTTTAATGGGGCCATAAGTAATTTAAATAAATGATAATGGGCCATTGACTTTCTAATAAAAAGAGGTTTTGTTTTTTACAAATGATGCTCGACCTTAGAATTGATTTTTTTTCTATAATTTGGTTCTAAGCCCAATCCGGAAATAAGCTAATTAATCTAATGGTTATGGAAATCCAAATTTGGCTTTGGTAATTTAAATAGACTTGACCCAAATCAAATTTTAAAAGAGAAAGGATTTAAAATAAATTAATTACACACCTTAATTATTTAGAATTAATAGATTAGTTAATTAGAATCTTATAAATTAAATAAGTAGAAATTGTAAATTTAAGAAATTGACTTTCAATTAAAATATGTTGTTAATTAATAATATTGATATTTTTGAATCATTCGATTTCAAATTTCGTTGAGTAGGATAATTAGATAGTCACGTGTTGTTTTACATCTATAAATTAATTGACTTGTACAAATTATTAAAAATAATTCGTACGACCTTAAGAATATTATCATTAAATAGATTACATTTATAAACTACGTACTAAGATTTAAAATTAATTGTAGCTGAATTAGTTAGGAAAAACACGTTATTACAAGTGATTAAATAGGGAATTAATAATAGCAAATTAAATTACGTAGATTATACCTTAAGTATTTTTATCGTAAAAATATGTAATAACCTTAAGTTAAAAGATACGACTTACTTAGTTAAACAGTTCATCTTCAAATTAAAGTATAACAAATGATTTAAGTACATTAGATTAATTTAATTAGATTCGAACCTTAGTTAATTAACTAAATACCAACACTTATTAAAAATAATCAAACTGGGTAATAAGGGTTACGAATATTTAGTCTAGAATTTAATTAAGTTACGTCTAAATTACAGGTCCGCAAACTTACGTTGATTCCGACCCGTGGTCTGATTTCGCTGACGGCTATACCGAAGCAGGTGAGGATCGAGCGGATTGCGGAGACTGCTAGCGCTTGCGTACAACCACTACTGCCATACAGGTGTGGGATATCTGTATTTTTCTTTCGTGGCGTACTCTCACCAGTCGACCACTTGACCTGACATCTGTACTTTAAATTTTGTAGTTGCATTAGAGCATGTTTAATCCTTTCTGAACTGTAAATTAGGATTTGCATAACCCCTTTTAAATTGAAAATTAATGCTTTCTTAGGAGTAGTGTAATTTAATTAATAATATATTAGGATACTAGTTGTCCCCTTCTCGTAGAGGACAACATATTATCGTAGTTAAGCATGTGCATTGGTGAGCGTGAGATAGAAGACCGAATGACTGCTTTCCGTCACGTAGGCATGGGATGCGTGACGGTTTGTGGGTCATTGGGCTGAGGGGTCACTTGATCCCTTAGAGGTCTTACTAGGATTATTATTATTATATGCATGAGCTTGGTAGTATATCATTTTCGATCATTTTACATTTTGTGCGGACCGATCACGAGTCCGGAGACGATTCGGGAGCTATCCCCTCCTACATTAGGAGCTACTTGCCTAGTACGGCTGCCGAGGTTGCGGTGGCAGATTTTATTTTTGTTGTTATGGGCCGCTCACGAGCCCTTGTCCCATTGATCTGGCCGGATGGTGGAGTTCCGTCTCTGCTCATGAGGAAACGGATTGACTTATTCTTACGTCTTGCTTGTAGTTTTCTCCTATTTTATATGTTTGGTGATGAATCGTCTTAGAGAAGGAAAACACATGGAATTAAGTGTAACCATCGGCTAGCGTGCACCAGCCTACGGGTTGAAGTAATTGGGGCAAAGCTCGATGTCCTTAGGCATCGGGTACCTTTGCTCCTCTGATCGCAGTCCTTGGATGTTACACGAATTTCGATATAACCATCGGCTAGCGTGCACCAGCCTACGGGTTGAAGTAATTGGGGCAAAGCTCGATGTCATTAGGCATCGGGTATCTTTGCCCCTCTGATCGCAGTCCTTGTGTTATGTCACTTTTGAGATATAAATTCAATTTGATTGATTTTGGCACTGCACGGGGTGACAAAATTATCCGTACTATTACTATATCAATTTGTACACACGGTACTTATTGTACTGGACTTCGGTTGAGTATAATATTGATCCTCATATTTTATTTTGGGAACTTTGGCATTTTGGCATAATAGGATAATCACATCATGTCATCTATTATATGTATATTTTTCTTTTGTAGTACTATGATAGGTTAAAATTTTGTAGCATATGCATTAAAAGTGAATTACCGACTTTACGTAGATTTCAAATTAAAATGTGCTTTGACTTAAGAGGATCCCTGAAGGGATAATACTGGGTCACATACTGGGCGATCATTCGCTCATCCCCTCTTTTTTTTTATGGATGTGGGCAGGTACAGAGTCTGACGGTCCGCAGCAGGAGGCGTCAGGAGCTGTCCCCGACGGTCACACCGTTTGATATAGATTAGGGGCTTTTGTTTAGGATTTGGCGAGTCTGATGTTTTTGTTATATATATTGGACTCAATAGATCATGTATCCCTTTTGATTAGTCATGTTTATTTTATCCCGAGGTGGATTGTATGGATGTGTGTATATGTATGTTTATTTGATATTTATGACTATTGCTTGTTTGTATTATATTGCTTCCGCTGTTGTTTGATTATTATATTGTTTAGCCTTGCGTGTTTATTGATGATTAGACACGAGGCGGGGATTTGATCATATCCTAATCCAGAAATTCTGGTTTGGGGTGTGACATGACTTTTTGGTTGTGGTCCCCAATGCAGTCTGACAGTTACTGCCCCCGAAAAGTAATAGTCCCCAGTTTGTATGTGAATTAATACTTGATATCTTAAATATGAATACTTGATGAATTATATATGAATACTTCATATTTTAGGTATGAATACTTTCTATGTTGTTGAATGGGGGACTGACAGTTGTACTTTGACCGTTAGGGGAACTGACAGTTGTACTTTGACAGTTAGGAGGACGTTTAGGGGACTGAATCGGGGGGACTGTTAGTCGATCCCTATCTTTTTATTTATTTAATTATTTTAAAAATTGAATGGACAAATATACTCTTTAAATTTTTATGTTGGAAGGAGAAGAAGAGAAAAATAGAAGTACAATTTATTTGTACCTTTGATTTGTGATCGTCGATTGTAAACAATAACATGTTGCTTATAATTAAACTTTTTTTTTCGAAGAAAAATGAGAGTTATGTCCTCAAATTCCAATGCTTACAATTAATATTATTGATCATATATCTCAGCATTTTAATGCACTGAAAATGTTTCTTTATTAGAGATTCTAATATATATAACTACCACAACAAATTATATTTGAGTCCATTTGATGCTAGTTAAGGGGCGAAAAAAAAACTTTTTTAAGAAAAAGTTGTTGCATGATGTATAATGCCGACCAACTGGTACACAAAATTTTTTGTTAGGCCTATTTTATTCTTTAAGGCATATAAAGTTTGTTAGCGTCTCTTTAATACTGATAAGTGAATTTAAAAATTTTGAGACCCGAAAGTTATAATTTGATGTTTATTATTTGAACGAATATTACCAAAATAAAATAGTTGTTTAAGAACCAGGATAATAATGTAATGTAACATTTAAAAAGGGAAGATGAACAATCATTTCTCTCGTTTCCATCTGACAAAATGCAACAAAATGCAGTCTACACAGAAATTTTTTAAAAAATTGTAACAAAAGAGGATTTTTTTTTTAAATATTAAGGGTTATTTTTGCATGTATCTCCAAAAGAAGATGAGTACACAGCCTAATCATTTCAACCAATTTTTCGGATACACATAGTAACTATTTTAATAAAAAATTAGTTGTTTTTAGTATATAGTTACGAAAAATATGATTAATATTTGTGTGTTTTTAAAAATATTGAACAAGTTACTTTTAATAAAAAATATTATTTTTTAAACATTTGGCTAGCTTTTTGAAAAAATATTTTATAGTTTTGTTTAGAACATATACGGATCCGGATATTAATTGAATAAAGTGAACAGGACCCGGATTCGAAGAATTCGGAGATCCAGTGAAGTAATCTAATTTTTGAGTTTTGAATTGAGACTGTCCGATTCGAATCTGTGAAAATCCATCTCTGATGTGAGCGCACACATCCCGACGACGAAATCGAATTCCGAGACAATCTCGAGCGACGAATTCGAATCGGACGGTTTCGATCCAAAACTCAAAAATTGTCTTACTTTGGGGGATCCGGACCCGATACGAATACGGATAACGGAGTGGATATCCATATCTATCTGAAAACGGAAATGAACCGGACAATAAGCCGAATGTTTATCACGTTACTTTGTATTGAACAAGTTCGCTCTCCGAAAATATTCCGAAAATATTATTTTTTCCTTTCCTACAGCGGAACAAGTTCATCACGTGACTTTGTATTGAACAGGAGGTTGGAGTATATCTCAATGCTTCACCTTATACTTTTATTTTAATTGTGAACTAAATAGAGCTCTGGACCGTATAAAAAGTGAGTTTCGGAGAGAGAGCTGGTAGAATCGTAGAAGGTATTGTGATTGAGCCATTGGAGCGCTGACTAACTCAAGTCAAAATTTTCTTTTTTGCTCAACAGATTTCGACTCTTATATCCTTAACCAATGGCACAACCCAGCTTGAGTTTTTTTTTTTCATCACTATTAAAAAATATTTTGATTATAATAGGTAGATTATTCATATGACTTAATTATCCAACAGTTATTCGTTTTGTATTTGTATTCGAATCAGTATTCAAATACGTATTCGTTTAAGGTGGATTTGATTTTACATTTTGATATCTGTTTGCTATCCGTATCTATATTCGTATTTGCGCACTGAGATGTAAATATGAATTTGATATTAGCATAATCCACTCCGAATTCACTCTGTTTACACCCCTAATCCGATGATAATACAAAAGTCACACAGATGATTGTTATTATACTTCCATATTATTACCAAATAAGTTTCGAGATTTATAAATATGCAAGTGTCATGCAAAAAAAAATAGCTAAGTATTTATAATAACAAGATATATTTTAAAAGTAATTAGATTAATGTTAAAAACAGACAATCAATTTCTTTTTCATTTTTAAATAATTATAGGTTAGAGTTATTAACTTACAGTATAAAATGACTGAGTATTTGTGAATGGAACCAGAAGTAGATATTCAGATGGAATCCAGTGCCCTGAAGTAACTCAAATTTTGATTTTTGGATTCGATCCATCTTATCGGATGTGGAATGCATGAGACCCTTAATATTCGTGCCAAAGCTGATCGGTCGGTCTAGATACAAGTTAAAAATTTGAGGTACCGTAGGCAATGAATTCTATTAAGATGCACTTTACCCATTTTGCTTGTGCTTGGACTGAGGTCCGAAGTTCCCTCCATCTTTACCTCCAAATAAAAGAGAAAAACACTTAAAACCCTTCATCGAAGAGTGACAAACCTCAGTCTTGTTTCCCTCACCTCGGATTCAACAAACTTACGAACTTGATCGAAACCGAGCTCCTTGGGAACACTCTTCTCCGTTAGGTATGGTCTCACATTCTCACCCCCACCTTCCTCTTCTCTCTCTCTCTCTGTGGATGCTCTCGACCCCATTTTAGTTAAACTAATTTCTTGAACAATATTTGTTATGTATTCGTTGATAGGTGCTGATAGTTGCTTCGGATTTGCTTGGTATTCGTTTTTGCTTTCATATCTTGATTACAAGTTAATCAAAATCAGCAGACATTAAGAGTCAAAAAAAGCATTTGCCGCACTACTGACTGAGTTATCCTAGGCAATGGGGACCCGCCAATTAGAATCGGTTGTAAGAAAGCGCTGTAAGTCGGGCACCATGACTCTCTCAGAAGCACTTGGCCTGTTTAACCGCCTGATGGTCGCCAAGGACCCAACGCCGACCATCGATCCCTTCAACCATCTCTTCATTGCGATGGTTCGCATGAACAACTTAACCAACCATTACGCCACTGTGTTTTCCCTCTTTAACCGATTGACTCAATCTAAACAGATATCACCCAATGTCTACACGTATAATACCTTGATTGACTGCTGTACCCGAGTAAATCGGGTCCGATTAGCTTTTGTTTTACTCGGAAGGTTTCTTAAGGAGGGACCGGGGTTCACTCCTGGTGTCTTCAATCCATTACTGAAGGGTCTTTGTAAGGATAATAGGATCCATGAAGCTGCAGCCTTAGTGCTCGATAAAATGCCTAAGCTAGGGTGCAGACCTGATCTCTTCTCCTATAACACTCTTATGAATGGGCTTTGTAAGATGGGACAAATTGACAAGGCAGAGGAATTCTTGGACTACATGGTTTCTAAACGGCTTCAAACTAATGTTGTGACCTATACCACTCTCATAGATGGCCTGTGCAAGGAAGGGTTGATAGACAAGGCAACGCAGATGCTGCAGTGCATGAGTTCCAAAGGCCTTGAACCGAATGTTATGACTTACAATGCTCTCATGGATGTCCTATGCAAGAAAGGAGAAGTCAAAAATGCAGAAGAACTCCTCGATTTCATGGTTTCTAAAGGGGTTCAACCAGATGTTGTGACCTATACCACTCTCATAGATGGCCTATGTAAGAAAAGGCTACTGGACAAGGCAAACCAGATGCTGCAGTGCATGATTTCCAAAGGCTTTGAACCGAGTGTTGTAACATACAATGCTCTCATGGATATGCTATGCAAGAAAGGAGAAACTGAGAAGGCGGAGCAACTCATAGATGACATGGTTTCTAAAGGTCTTCAACCTAATATTGTGACCTATAATACTCTCATAGATGGGTTTTGCAAGAAAGGGCTGATAGAGAAGGCAGTGAACATGCTGCAGCACATCATTTCCAAAGGGCATGAGCCCAATGTCGTGACTTACAGTACTCTCTTGGATGCAGTATGCAAGAACGGAGAATTTGATATGGCAAAGGAGTTGCTACACCACATGATTTCTAACGGCCCCATGCCCAATGTTGTGACTTTGAGTACCATCATGGATGCACTATGCAAGGAAGGAGAACCTGAAAAGGCGGAGGAATTGCTCAATAACATGATTTCTGAAGGTCTGTTACCTGATGTTGTTAGTTATAGTACTCTTATACATGGGTTTTGCAAGATGAACGAATTAGAAAAGGCCAAGAAGTTGTTGACTGAGATGGTATCAAAGGGGATATTACCGGACACTGTGACATGCAATATTGTCATGGAAGCACTTTGCAAGAAAGGGGAAACTGAAACGGCTGAGAAATTACTAAACTTTATGATTTCTGTGAGTTATTTACCGGATATAGTTACTTTTACTATAATAATTGATGGTCTATGCAAGAAAGGGTTGATGGATAAGGTTGATAAGCTGTTAAATGTAATGCTTGTTAAAGGTGTGACACCTGATCTTGTAACTTATAACAGTGTTATAAATGGGTATTCTAAGCTAGGCTGTTGGAAGGACACAATTAGAGTTTTCAAAGAAGCTCTTGATCGAGGCTTTTTGCCCAATGAGATTACTTATACATCAATGATGAATTCTATGTGCAGACAAAGTCAAAGCAAGGAAGCTCATAATTTGTTTGATTTAATGGTTAGGAGAGGTATAAGACCGGATATTATTTCATATCGGACGTTACTTCTTGGCTATGCAACTGATGGCACTTCCACCGATGTGATGAATCTCCTGGATAGTATGCTTGTAAATAATGTAGCACCGGATTATTTAACTTATACTTCCTTGATTAAAGCATATGCCAAGAACAGAAAAGTTAATGATGCTATGTGCATACTGGGAAGAATGAAGCAAGAAGGGGTAAAACCTGATTTAGCTGCCTACTCTCCAGTATTAGAAGTGCTTTTAGATATGGGGCGAGTTGATGATGCGAGAGATCTCATGGACCAGATAATACATGAGACTGATGATTCAGGTTGAACTATTAAATGAACTATTTGTACTTTAGGTGAGCTGGTTGGCTGCTCTAGTACCAGAATTGTTTGTACATACTGCTTTGCTTAATTTTTTTCTTTTATCTAGTTATTTTTGCTTCCAGTTGTCACCTTAATTTGTACAAGGTTGCATTTCCATTACAATGCGTAAAATCTAATTTGCTTGTTCATGGTCTTTCCTATTTCCTTCTGGGGTTTTGTTGAACTTTTATTGGTTCCATTATGCTAGATCAGACTTGCTAAGTCAGTGCAGACCAAATTACCATTTTGCCCCTGCAGACTGGTAACAATTGTAAAATAGACTCTCTTTCCTCTGTATGAGATAAATCCAAATATTAGAAAATTAGAATATTTGTACACTTTTAAAGCCAAAAAAATATTTTGGATGCTTAATAGTGTAAGTATGATGTTTGGATTGAATCATACTTGTTTCTGAAAAAATTGTCTGTCAATTGTGAACAAACTGAGTCTAATATTGAACATATTATATGATCATTTTGGGTGACTGCAATGTGCCATTTCTGTAAGGTGAAATGCGGTTATCTTCTTCTTAAAGTTTATAACATTGCCAGATTAAACATATACAAATCTTCACAGCAGCTGCATGTATGATATCTCAAATCTGTAATTTATATGCAACTACAGCCACAATTCTGGTTTTCACACTTTTCAGGTCACGCACGACTATAAATATTTGCATCCATATTAATACTATTATGTAATTGCACAACATTACTCTGGTTGATATAAACAGGAACTGAATTGTAAGAATTAGCAATTGGTCAATGAAATTGAAACTATTTTTGTATTATCTCCGTTCCTCACTTAATCTATCTCTTTAGGTTGTGCTCCAGATAGGGGTATTGAGTTGGATATGTATCCAACGAATTGAGAGCTTTGCTTAGAGCTGTGTTTTCCTTTAAAGTGGCTGTTGTTTTAATTGAGGTTTTATTGAGGCTCGATTATGTTAATTGTTTGTTTTGTCAGGTTCATTGATATGTGTTACCAAAATATGTGTGCTTTGCTTATACCGGTAATGTATTGGTTTTATTGGGGCCCGATTAATGTTAATTTTTTGTTTATACCTTTAATGTACTGGTACAACTTATTGGTTGATATGGATTTTTACTGGTACAACTTGTATTCTTGCATACTCTAGTTGTTTGCATATTTTGACTTAAATATGATTCTGTTAACAGTTTTTTATTTTTTCTAATTTTCTCCTTGAACATTGTATGATTGAGCTTTTGTAATTAAGAAAAGTTTGATATGTATTAGTTAGTACTGGTACACAAATATTTATCATACTTGTTTACAACTACAGAAGTTAGTACTGGTACTGATATGCATTTGTATGATAAAGCAAGTGCAATTTTTTCGGTCATATTCTATGCAATTTGTGAAAAAAATTTGGAAATTTGGGTAAATCTGGACTAAAATTGAATGCGTTTTTGTTGTTTTAAGCTTGCATTTTAGAACTTTTATGCAGAATGGTATGGTGATGGTACCACCGTACCAGTATGGTATGGTTTAGACATGTATGCTTATTCTGGTGTATACCTTGTTTCTGTCTCAGTACCATCACATACTTGTCTCAGCAAATGGAGGGGTTTGAATGTTATTTTCATTTTCAGTACCAATATCTATTTTATGATATTCCAGTTTGGTTTTCTGAGAATTGTGGGAGTAATTTGCATCTCGCTATGTGTCCATTGTTGTAATTAAAGTGTCAACTTTGTCCAAATATGTTTTTGAGATACCAACATTTGCTTTTCAAGCTAGGTAAAGGTGCTCATTTTCTGGGCGCTGGTCCCCCAACTTTGCTCGTAATTGTTTCTAAAATGTTTGTCTATTCATTGTTAGTAAATTGAGTTTAATATTGAATATATTATTTTGTTTAAAACATAATCCTAATGAAATGATCCCATTGACCACTTGGCACTCTAATGATGAGATGGCAGAGGAAGAGCAACCTTATGACGCAACCCGAGCGAACCAGCTTGTGCTGTATGACGACACAGCTAATGTCTAAGTCCATGGTGTTTCAGCCGAATTTTGTTGCTATTTTGACTCTTTTCAGCCCCTGTGTGTAGCTTAGTGATTGGACTAATCTAGCTCCTAAGTTTTGCTTTTGTTGTTTTCATGTTACTTCCTGCTATGCAGTTCTGATGCAGGGATGTCTTAGTTACTTTTGAGATAAACAATCTATGCTTGTGCTGTAAGTTAAGTTTTCTTCAATGACAATGGGCTCTAGCCTTTTTATTAAACAAAAAAAAAAAAATAATCGTAATGAAATAAATTTATAAATGTTAGATACTATATTACAGTAGTACAACAAGGTATATCGTCTATAAATGAATTTATAAATGTTAGATAAAATAAACCGTTTAGAAAGGGAATATTTTAATTATTTTGAATCCATAGAGTTGAAATAAAGAGCTAGTTGTTGTTGTTTTATAATTTTTTTAGATAAATGTATATATTTGTGCTCAAATTCAATTTTTTATCGGATTACTTTTATAAATTAAGCTTGTCTCGTTTTATTTAAATAAATTTACAACAATGAGTTTTCTATAACTGAAAAAATGCTCCTTGATTGCATTTGTGTTCTATTGTAATTAATCTTAGATCTGATCAAAACCAGCCCAGGATCAGATGTACAGTGTGTTTGTATCGATGGTTTCCAAGCACGCATTTTCCCGATATTTTTATTAAAACCCCTAAAAAAAAACAAATTATCAAATCTGCTCCCACTCCAAAGTTATAATTATTTCTACCCTAACCGCCCGTGGGCTGGGCGGTCCACTTTTCCCACCAGACCGCCCAGCTACCGGGCGGTCCACTGTGTATAGCTGACCGCCCAGCAGCTGGGCGGTCCGCTAGTGTTTTTTTTTTTTTTTTTTTTTTTTTAAGATTAGATTAGAGACAATATGAATATAAAGATGCTGAATTCTTAACGCTAAAAGTTCGAATTTTTTTTGTAAATATTAGTTAGATTACTTCTGTGAAGCATATTTATACTAAAATACGCTAAATTACTTGGAATTATGTTAAATTACGTTGAGTTACACTATATTAAGTTAAATTACACTAAATCACATTACATTACGCTAAAATACGGTAAATTACATATGAATAGGGACGATATCTTCACTGAAAAGGCGAAAAACAACGATGAAACTTCAAACGGTCATAAAACGGCGCTCGAGTGTCCGATTTCAGCAAATGAGCACTTTTCGGAAAGCTTGCGAAAATGCGCATGCGTCTGTGCCAGCTACGCCTGTTGAATAACTGAATATTTTCTATGATTGCAATTGATCTGTTCTATGCTTTACTAATGATGTTTAACCAAGTCCTGCGCATGCTTCACAAAAAAGGGCATAACTTTTGATCCGTCCGTCGGATCGGGCTGAAATTTTGACATGAGCTCCACAGCCCCAAAACCAAGCTAACTTTCTTTCGGGACCGATCCGACCGTCAGATTCGTCAAAAAACTAAGGGAAGAGCCTCAAAACTTGAGTTGAAGTTTCCGATTAAGATTTTCTTGTCTATCATTCAATCCAAGTAGCTCAGTAAATTAGTTACATAATGAACTTGCAGATTACCAATTTTTACTATTTTTGGAATTTTTTTACTATTTTTTATGATTCATGAAAGATGAGCAAAATCAGTCTACTATAGCGTAATTTTGTGTAGTTTAGTGTTTTTTTAGCGTATTTTAGCGTAGTTTAGTGTTTTGAGTAAATTACTTAAGATTTTCATTTCGTCGTCGTTTTTCGCCTTTTCAGTGAAGATATCGTCCCTATTCATATGTAACTTACCGTATTTTAGCGTAATGTAATGTGATTTAGTGTAATTTAACTTAATATAGTGTAACTCAACGTAATTTAACATAATTCCAAGTAATTTAGCGTATTTTAGTATAAATATGCTTTACAGAAGTAATCTAACTAATATTTACAAAAAAAATTCGAACTTTTAGCGTTAAGAATTCAGCATCTTTATATTCATATTGTCTCTAATCTAATCTTTAAAAAAAAAAAAAAAAAAAAAAAAAAAAAAACACTAGCGGACCGCCCAGCTGCTGGGCGGTCAGCTATGCACAGTGGACCGCCCGGTGACTGGGCGGTCTGGTGGGAAAAGTGGACCGCCCAGCCCACGGGCGGTTAGGGTAGAAATAATTATAACTTTGGAGTGGGAGCAGATTTGATAATTTGTTTTTTTTTAGGTGTTTTAATAAAAATATCGGCGCATTTTCCCCTATAAGATCCACAGAAGCAAAAAAATAGAAAAAATGCCTATTAATTATTAATTATTTTTTTAAAGAAGAAACCCGTAGGTTATTTATTGTTAATATTATCATATATATACATGTAACTGATAAATTTTTGTTAAATATGATGCGCGCACTTTTCATTTATGAAACATGTCGCGAAGATTTTTTTTTTATATAAATTTCCCATTTTAGAATGTGATCATTCCTATAATCCTATTTTCATAAACGATGATTCATTAATTTTTTTTACGCAAAGATTTTATTCCAAATATGTATTCTCCTCCAAAAGAAGCATCGTTATGCGGGCCAAGCCCAATAATGTTTCCAGTAAATAGAATACGCTCCAGGTACTGGTAGCCAGTAGCCAAGCTTCTTGCTTCGCTCTCTCCGACTCGGCGAGAATCACAATTCCCTTTCCTCTCCTTTCCTTTCTCTGTCATTTCCATTCTCTCCTTCTCTCTTCAAACCATCTAAATTATCCCGTGCCATGACAACCCGCCAGTTGGAAAACCTAGTAAGAGAGCGCTGTAGATCGGGCACCCTTACTGTCCCTGAAGCACGTCACCTGTTTGACCTCCTGCTGGCCACCAATACCCCGCCACCATCCATCTATCCCTTTAACAATCTCTTCGCAGCTCTGGTTCGCATGAACAACTTAACCAACCATTACGCCACTGTGTTTTCCCTCTTTAACCGATTGACTCAATCTAAACAGATATCACCCAATGTCTACACGTATAATATCTTGATTGACTGCTGTACCCGAGTAAATCGGGTCCGATTAGCTTTTGTTTTACTCGGAAGGTTTCTTAAAGAGGGACCGGGGTTCACTCCTGGTGTCTTCAATCCATTACTGAAGGGTCTTTGTAAGGATAATAGGATCCGTGAAGCTGCCGCTATAGTGCTCGATAAAATGCCTAAGCTGGGCTGCACACCTGATCTCTTCTCTTATAGCACTCTTATGAATGGGCTGTGTAAGATTGGACAAATTGACAAAGCAGAGAAACTCCTGGATTACATGGTTTCTAAAGGGCTTCGACCTAATGTTGTGAGCTATAACACTCTCGTAGATGGGCTGTGCAAGAAAGGACTACTAGACAAGGCAACGCAGATGCAGCAGTGTATGATTTCCAGAGGTCTTGAACCAAATGTTGTTACTTACAGTGCTATCATGGATGCACTGTGCAAGCAAGGAGAAACTGAGAAGGCAGAGGAACTCTTGCATCATATGGCTTCTAAAGGGCTTCGACCTAATGTTGTGAGCTATACCACTCTCGTAGATGGGCTGTGCAAGAAAGGACTACTAGACAAGGCAACGCAGATGCAGCAGTGTATGATTTCCAGAGGTCTTGAACCAAATGTTGTTACTTACAGTGCTATCATGGATGCACTGTGCAAGCAAGGAGAAACTGAGAAGGCAGAGGAACTCTTGCATCATATGGCTTCTAAAGGGCTTCAACCTAATATTGTGACCTATACCACTCTCATAGATGGGCTGTTCAAGAAAGGGCTGCTAGACAAGGCAGCACAAATGCAGCAGTGCATGATTTCCAAAGGCATTGAACCAGATGTTATAGCTTACAGTGCTGTCATGGATGCACTGTGCAAGCAAGGAAAAATTGAGAAGGCAGAGGAACTCCTGCATCTCATGGCTTCTAAAGGGCTTCAACCTAATGTTGTGACCTATAACACTCTTATAAATGGGTTTTGCAAGATAAACAAATTAGAAAAGGTGAAGAAGTTGCTGAGTGAGATGGTTTCAAAGGGGGTATTACCGAACACTGTGACATGCAATATTCTCATGGATAAAGCCGGGTACTGTTTCGTATCAAATTTTACTTCTCAGTTATGCAACTGATGTGATGAATATCCTGGATAGTATGCTGCTAAATAATGTAGCACCAGATTAATTAACTTATAATTCCTTGATTAAAGCATATGCCAAGAACAGAAAAGTAAATGATGCTATGTGCATGCTGAGAAGCATGAAGCAAGAAGGGGTAAAACCCGATTTAACTGCCTGCTCTTCAATATTAGAAGCGCTTTTAGATATGGGGCGAGTTGATGATGTGAGAGATCTCATGGACCAGATAATAGGTAAGACTGATGATTCAAGCAACCAATCATGTTGAGCTATTAAATGAACTATTTGTACTTTAAGTGAGCTGGTTAGTTGCTATATTATTAACTGAACTATTTGTACATACTGCTTTGCTAAATATTTTCTTTGATTTTGTTCCTTTTTGCTTTTCTTTGTCACCTTATTACAAGGTTGCATTTTCTTTACAATGCACAACATCTTATTTGATTGTTCATGCTCTTTTTTATTTCCTTCTGGGGTTTCATTGAACTTGTATTGGTGCCAGGTACAAGTATGTTGTCCTTCATGGCTGATACTCTTTCCAGTCGTAGACCTGTGCTGAATGTGCATAATAACCAAGTTTCACAAAATTTTGAAGAATGATTGGAAGAACTCGGGAAATGAGTTCTAATGCTGAAATTAGTGAACATATCAACAAAATTCATGATTAATGAATTTGATTTGACTGTTGAAATTTATTTGGAACTAAATTACCATTTTTCCCTTGCAGACTGTCTGTTCCTTTTGTTTGAATTGTGAGGAAAATTTTGGTTGTCTGAGGAAATGCATCTGCATGTGTATTTTTAACTTATGCCATATGTTGTATAAGTTTAAAAATTGGTCATGACCATGACCACAATGCTATTTCTGTGGTCTGAAAATTTGAACATAGAATGACATTATATAGGTTGGTTTATATAAACTTCGCAAAACAAACACCTAGAATTATATTCATTTGAACCTAGATTTAACTGAGAAAATGGATGAAAATGTGGATTCCTGGCTTGATAACAGTCGTTCATGTCAGGCCGACAGTTTTACTCAAGACGCTCAATTTTCTTATTGCTCTTGTTTTCCATTGAAATTTGAGTTCACCTTCTACTAAATGAACTGATGAGTATCAAGATTGTGTAATATTTCTGATTATGCAATAGGAACTTCACTTAAGTTGTCAGATTTATGTAATGTTTTGCACTTAGTTTCTTTATTTTCAACGTTTTCTACGCATTAGATCACTAGTTAAGCACTAACTTTAGTCTTCTACCTGAAGCAGCTGTAAATTTAATTATTGATCTCCCAATAACCAACCCACAACCCACAACCCATGAACAATTTAACCCTGCTCTAGTTCCACTGTCACAACCTTGACACTGAGCTGGTACACAAGGTGGCACAACTGCTGCACACTCGATACTTTACATGACAAACACTAGAATAAAATTCATTTTAACCTAGATATAATTCACAAGCCGATTCCTGTCCTGGAATCTGCATAGCGGGTTAACAGGTTCCGGGTCTGCAGAAAAATTCAGCATTTAATATTTTTGAATAGCACGAACAAGCAAAAAATGACAATAGTCTGTTCCAAAAATATGGGGATATGAGACATATGGGGATACAAGTTTGAAAAATGACAATAGTCTGAGCTATTTATGTACCTTTTGCTTTCTTACACACGTGTGCACATAAAAAATTGTATCATACCTTGTCAGTTGTGACCCAAATATTATTTACTAATGTTAATTTAATTTGACAAATTAATTTGTGTTGAATGTGTTGTTTCCGGTTTTAATTTAAAAAAACAAAAAACAATTGCAGTCGTGTAGTTCTGTTGAACAATATTGGAAAACAACTGCACTGCATTATTACAAATATACAAGCTTAAAAGCGAAAAACTGGAGTTAATAAGAAGGGTAAAGTGGTTTCCTTTGTAACAAAAAGCAGAGGAGAGAATGTGTCATATTCATTGAGAAGGTAAAAATGTTACTTTATTTTCTAATTAAAGTTAATGATTAATTCGATAAGACTATTTCAGTTAAAATAAGAAGAATAAAAATATGAAAGAATTTCAAATTTCGATAGACAAAAATATATTGAAATTTTGATGGGAGAAATTGAAATTTCGTCAATGTGAAAATTCATTTATAAAATCAATGGCATCAATATCTTCCTGTACCAAACTATACTTATGTTCTTTATAACTTTTCTGTAATATCATTCTTTTCTTGTTCAATTCATGCTTCCCTTATAATCATTAATTTAGATATTGAGTTTTGTTTGGTTACTACAAAAAACAAATCAAGCAAGTGTTTGTCGATGAAATGATTAAAATATTGACCACCGTAAACTTTATACCAAGCAATGTAAACCGAAATAATGCAGAAGTAATATGAAATGAAACGTAAGTTGAATGAGGAGTGCAAGGGTATTAACTGTCACTGGGAGAGGGTGTGTTCATTGAGGTTGAATGGGGCATGGGAATCATGAGTCTTGCCACGCAGAATGAGCACTTCTTTTGAAGTGGTTATGGAAGCTCGAGAACGAACTGCACGGACACTGGCAATGACTCTTAATCATTTGTATGGCATCCAAAACTGTCGCCCATCTTTCGACGGTACAGATCGACTCTTTTTGCATGAAAAGTCTTCAAGATCTCATACCGTTGTTTGTCATATCGGCAATTCAAATGATGGCTCTCTAACGTGGCGATGGACGGAGAGTGGTACTTTTACTACGGCCTCTGTCTACGGCATCATGCAAAACAGGGGTTTCATGTGCCCGTTCTACAAGTTCCTTTGGAAAATAAAGGCACCGTACAAGGTTAGAGTTTTTCTGTGGGTGGTAATTCAGAACAAAATACTCACTCAGCAGATTCTGGTAGGAGGAGATGCAACGTAACATATGGTTGCGTGCTGTGCGGAGATGTCGGTCAAGAGACCAGGGATCATATATTTTTCTCATGTCCTTATGCCAAAACTTTCTGGGAGAGCTTGCTTCAGGACATGGACATGACAAGGATCACGGGACCTATCTCAACAGTGGTGAAATTCTGGGTATCCCATAGGCGGCCGGGGAATAAGGAGGCATGTGTTAGGTGGGATGCAATGTGGGCAGCGGGAGTGTGGGCATTGTGGCGGGAGAGGAACCGAAGAACATTTGCGGGAGACGAAAAGAGTGTTCATCGTTTAAAGGATGAGACTAAACTACAAATACAACAATGGATTGCGGTCATTTGAGAGAAAGCGGGGGTTGACTCTCAATTACAACTCTCTGTTCTCTATTTTATTGGTGTTTTGTATGCCTTGTAATTTTAGGACTCTCTGTTCTCTAATTGCAGCCTCTCTCGCTGCACTTCTACTAACCCTAACCCCGTCGTACCTGATTCAATCCATCTCTCTCTCAACCAAACTGACAAGTTGGTTGCTTCCAACGCTACCGATCCTCTCTCCTCTCTCGGCCTCACATCAGGTGATCCAGTCTTCTTCTCTGTCTCCCCGTTTCCCCAAACCCTAGCTCAAGTTCCCAACTCCATACCTCATGTTTCCAATTTGGGCACTAATTCAAGTTTTAGTAATCGAATTGATAACCCCAATAAGGAAACCATGGTGAACCCAATGGAAGTCGATGCGGGTCCAGCTGTCTTGGAGGAATCTGATAATACCCATTTGATTCCTGGTTTTCTCGTGGAACTAATGGAAATTAAGACGGAGGAGGATGCTGGTATACTTAGGCGGGTTGTAATGCTTACCCATGCGGCCTTATTGGATGCGGGCTTCACTCTTCTTAATGGAGCCGGGCTGAATTTTCCCCATGTCTGGTCATTGCAAGGTTCCTTTCTCTGCCTTAAATACACCATCTCAGATTTTGTGGACCAGGTTCAGGCACTTAATGAAAAAGTTGCAGTTTCGAAATTTTCCGTGCTGGGCAACTTGGTAACAATATACGGTTATGTAACCGGGGTCAATCCCGATTTCTACCGTCTCTGCTTTGACTTGGAAAAGGTCGCAACTTTGTTCAGTTTGGATTTGAATTCCATGAGTCGTGAATCAGAACAAGAGCTCATGGAGATATTTAGGGCGGTAAAAGACGGGGTCTCTCTACCCACTAATGATAGATTTGTGCCTAAAAAATTGTCTGCCACTGCCTCCTTGCTTCATGTTTCTTTCAATGGACGCAAAGTCTAAGATCATGGACCTTTTACGGGTGCTGATGTGGTGCGCATAGGTACCACATGTAAGGAAATGTGGAACATTTCTCTTGACGAGAACTTGTGGAGACAAAAATGGAACGGGAAATTGGTAATAGTTTGAATGACAACACGGTATGTCATGGTATAGTTTAAATGACAACACGGCTATGTCATGGAGGGAGAGATACAAGAGGGCTTACATTGCCAAAAAGAGTGCAGTAAGATTAGACCGAGACAAAGTAATTGGTTACAATCAGGCCCCACTGTGAAGGAGAGCCTGAAAAGGCAGAGGAATTGCACAATAACATGATTTCTGGAGGTTTGCAACCTAGTGTTGTTAGTTATAACACACTATTCATGGGTTTTGCAAGATGGACAAATTAGAAAAGGCAAAGGAGTTTCTGAGTGAGATGGTCTCAAAGGGGATATTACCGGATACTGTGACATGCAGATTTGTCATGGAATGGGGCAACTGAAAGGCAGAGGATATACTAAATTATATGTTTTCCGAGAGTTATTTACCAGATATAGTTACTTTTACTACAGTAATTGATGGTCTATGCAAGAAAGGGTTGATGGATAAGGTTGAAGAGCTGTTAAATGTAATGCTTGTTAAAGTATCACGCCTAATCTTTTAACAGATACCAGTGTTATAATGGGTATTCTAAGGCCAGGTTGTTGGAAGGACACTATTTGTACATACTGCTTTGCTAATTTTTTTCTTTATCGGTTCATTTTTGCTTTTCTCTGTCACCTTATTACAAGGTTGCTTTCCTTTACAATGCATAAAATATAATTTGCTTGTTCATGCTCTTTTCTATCTCCTTTGGGGTTTCGTTGAACTTTTATTGGTGCCGTTATAGCTAAATCAGACTTGCTAAGTCAGTACAGACCAGGTACAAGTATGTTCTCCTACATGACTGATACTCTTCAATTTAGACCCTGTGCTGAACGTGCACGATTTGTTCATGGCAACAAAGTTACATTATTAATGAATTTGATTTGAGTGTTGAAACCTTAGTTGAAACCAAATTACCGTGTTGCCCCTGCAGACTGTCTGTCCTTACTGTTTGATTTGTGTGGAAAATTTTGGTAGTCTTAGGAAATGCATCTGCATGTTTTTTATTAACTTATGTCATATGAAGTTGTATAATATTGGGCTTTAATTCATGGGTCAAAACCAGTCATGACCATGACCGCAAAATGCTATTTCTTTGATCTGAAAATTGAAACATAAAATGACATTATATTAATTTGTATTAGTTTATAGATATTTAAAATTATTTAAGTAGTTCATCCATTTGTCAAATATAAAAGATCAGGTACCCAAATGGAATAATTATTTTAGGGTGTGCGAAAAGGCCTTCGTGAAGCCTCATATTTGATTGGGATCCTTAGAATTGAACCAAATATTGTATGAATGACTTAATCGTGAAGTATCGGTATTTAGGGATAAACTAGGCTAACCTATGTTTATGGTCTAGATAGCTAGGGTGAAGAATTTAATCGTGAAACCCGAATTGTTTAGGCACGTCATTAATTCACGAAAATGACCCTTAATGATACTTTCGGCTTAGAAACTCCATCAACGCAAACATGAATTTAGAAACCAAACAAGTATGAATTTGACCAAGTGATTGTATGCCAATAACCTCTAGACTTCTCTCTATTGAAAAACAAAACTCATTTTATTTGTTTGTTTAAATTGCTTTTGTTACAATTAAACTCTTAATCGGATATGAACTCACAAACCAAATTTGCAACAAAGCTCCTATTTACTTTATTTGCACCTTTTTAAAATTAATTGATTTAGTAAGAAGTAATATTTCTTGTTATTTTTGGATCGATATACTATTTTACA